>APFE031290754.1:0-17039 GCA_000404065.3 Pinus taeda
GATGAATAATTGCCCAAAATATTATTGTTGAAAGCTACAGGGTGATTCTCTTGTTCGAAATCGGTGACTGTATGGATCATATGTTTTTCTCGGTCTATCTTTATCTGATTTGGCTTTCCTTTATAGGGGAGCCACATGTGTGACCAATCAGTGGAGATGTATCCATGCAATTTTTCAGACCAGTCTCTACTCAAAATCAAACCGTAAAAATCAGGTATATCGGCTATAAGGATATCAATCCTTTGAACTACTCTTGGATCAGCTGACAATCTGATGGTCACGGAGTTAATCTCACCAATGACCTGTACCTTGGTTCTGTCTAATTGGACAATATGGATAGAGGACTTCTGAGGTTCAATGTTCAGTTTGGAACAAACTGAAGCTGGCATTATGTTAGAAGACGCTCCTGAATCAATTAAACAGTTATGCAGATTCTTATTATAAATTTCATAGGTTAGGAGAAATGGTGGAGTATGAGAACTTGACTTGTCACCAATTAAGATGGAGTCTGTGGCTTCAACCATGCCTGGAGGTGACTGCCCTGAATCATTTGCGGCTTTTGAACTAGGGAGAGGAGTTGAAGGGACAGCATTTAATTCTTTGAGGAGTAACTTTTGCTGATGTTTCAGTTTACTAAGCTCAAACATAGTTATGTTAGCTTTGGTCTTTTTCATGTCATCAACAATATTGTATTCCATGGAATCAGTCACCACTAACGTTTTAGAAGTTGATGGGGAAGTTGAGGGCTGATTTTGAGAGACTGCTACAGGTGGTTTCTTTGGAAGTATTTTTTCTTTTGTTGCAGTAGCCCCTGCATTTCTTTTCTTTGAAGTTACCTGAACAGGATCAGGAACACTTTTACTCCTGGTGGTGACCGGAAAGGCTTCTTCTTCGTTATCTGTATCAGGATCAGGGAGTATGAAATCCCACATTCCATGACACTCGGCGACTTCTTCTTCATCGTAGGATGGTGGAGTTGTCTCTTCTTCTTCTTCTTCTTCCTGGTCGGAGTCAGCGTTTGATATGACATTAGGTGGTTTTGATTCTGTTTTCTTGTAAGTCCTAAAAGGTCTTTTATTTGATGTCTCAGCCACCTGTTTTTTAATGTCAATCATTTCATTGGACAGTGTTTTCAGGACCTTCTGAAGTCCTTCCATATCATATGGGTCTTTAGAACTTTTCTTCTTTGAGTCTTCTTTAAAGGAAACTTTTTTGGCTTTTCTTTCTTCCAAGGCAGCTTTTTTTTCTAAAGAGTTGATACGCTTCTCAACATCTAGTGATTCTTTCATGTTTTCAGCTAAGGTAGGTTTCCCAGCCCGATCTACGAAAATAGCTATATTAGCAGGTAGGGCGGTGATATACCATTCGCTACGTATTTGCTCACTGGGTTTGGAAGCGGTAGGGATTTTATTAAGGAGTTTATTAAAACGAGCATTGAATTCCTTGATAGGTTCCCTATGTTCTATCCTTAAGTTGGAGAGATCATTTATTAAGGTTGCTAAAGATCTGTCATCTCCATACTTAGTCAAAAACTGCTCTTGGCACGTATTCCAGTTGGTAATGGATCCAGATGGTAGAGAAAAATACCAAGATCCAGCCGATCCTTGTAAAGTATAAGGGAAGAGTCTGACAACAACATCTTCGTGGGCTACCCCTTTTAGGTTGACCGATAGCATGAAATTATTAATATGTTCTTCGGCCTGAGTTCCATCATCTGGGTTAAACTTAGGGAGCCATTTTTCGGGTGCATCGGGTAAAGGATGCAACAGTGCAGGCATATTGACCGCACCCGGCCTCGTCCATGGATCTGCCATTATAATAGTACCGGGATTTGATACTATTATTGAGGTTCCAGATGAATGGGGAGAAGATGATACCAACAGGTGAGCCGATTGAGATGTTGAGGCTTGTGTTCCCTGATGAACAACAATATGCAGTGGAGGAGTGGATGGTCGACTTTGCAGATGAGAAGATGAAATGGAGGAGGTGGAAGAAAATTCCTCACTATTAGACTGCTTAGTGTGCTTCTTGGCCCTTTTCCTTTCAGGCAAAGGGAACTCGATGGGTTTGGTACCAAGTTTACCACTTTGTAGTCTAGTGAGTGGATGGGATAGATTGAACTGCGAAGTCGAACTGCTTTGAGATATCTCAGATCTTTGTGGTGAGATCGAGAATGTCTGAAGTTGTTGAATAAGAGACTGGACTTCAGGAGATTCAAGACTCAATTGTTCTGAGGGTCGAGGGGTATGAGCAGTGGTTGTTGACTCCTGTTCTTCTTGATCACGCGTTGGAGAACCAGCACGCGATTGAGAATGAATAGGAGATTTGGAGGGAGAATTACTCTTGGAATGGCTTGTGATGTTTGATTTACTTGCCATTCATAGTTAAGGCCCTCCTTCTAGCGCCAAAAATGTTAATGCCTCGAAAATCGTTACACCAACATTGGGGGAAACCACCCGGTCCGGACCTTAGTGCAGCTCCTTTTCCGTTTGGTGTAGTGGCTCCGACTGGGGATAATGGGACCAGTTTCCCAGCAATAGATGAATGGGATGAATGAATACTTTGTTGGAAACAGTAAATGGTGAATGAATATCTAAACTATTAACAGAAATGTAATAAAACTATCCCGGGAATCTATTTGAACATCTAAAGCATAGCTTTTGATGTTCTATATCCAAACAATACAATTATATAGATGACTGCATTTATATGGACACAGATATTAAATCATTTCAAATGGCTGCACCTAAATGGTTAAGCATGGCAATCAAAATAATACTGCTAAAACTTTAAACATTCATACTATTAACGTATACATGATGAATAGTAAGGCATATTATCTAAACATCCAATAGTGGTATGAGTGGGATTTCCTGTCATTATACATGCATACAACTAACAGTAGCAATAATAAATACACAGCGAAATAATATATCAAGAATGAATCTAAACAAAAGATAAAAATACCAGTTAAATAGCCAGTCACTCCCGATATAAATCGCTACGTATGTCTTTCACTTAGATGCATCAACATTCCTCAAATCAACGACAATAGTGCACAATTGAATTAAGAAACTATCTTCACTTAAATAAAAGCGGCTGGTCGAGTTTCATAAAAGAATAGAGGCTGAAGCACAATAGTGCAAACTCCAGTCTGTTAAGTCTTATAGAAAATTTTACGACCCTTTCTAAATGCATGAAAGGGTCTATAAATACTAAACTAATCTAAAATATCTATGAAACAAAAATGCTAATTATTCTGATATCAATTACTTCTTTGTTGCTATTTTCTCTGGCAGATTAAGGAGCTGGATGGTGACTCATTCTGTCGGCTGCTTATCTTTAGACCTCAGGTGATGAATGTCGAGCATCGGCTGAAACTCTGGCGGTTTGTTTGTTCGTGAGCTGAGCTGGGCGGCAAATGTGGCATCTTGGATTTCAGGGATCATGTACTGAACAGCATCGGTTAAACATTTAATGGCAGCTCGTTGTTCATAAGGTTTAACGAGGAAGTGCCAATATGTTTCTATACTTAGGCTGTTAACCCCGGCGATTAGCCTTCCTGTTTTTTCTAACTCTGGGTAAGATATTTGTTCCAATGTATGAGCTGTAACTATCTTTCCAGGTGTACACTGGGTAACAATGTTTGATAGGTAAAGCGTATCATTAACCAGATCAATCAGATTGTTAGAAGTCAATGTGCTCCTTGAAGCTGCCCTTTCTGCTTTCATTACCTGTGTATGCCATTCTGTGAATAGTATGTTTTTATGTACTTCAAGTATTTTCGGCAAATTAGAACTTTTTCCTTCCTTTGAATCTTGCCATTCGAGGTGCGCTGTGATAATTTCATCGGCTTGATTCAGCTCGTCTCTTGCCTTTTCTACTTGATCGCTTACAATTGTGGCTAATTCACAAAGTGGTTCTGCTTGAGCGAGGTGTTGAGCCAATACCTTGACTTGCGATATAAGCACATCGTTAACTATTGTCGCTTCTTTTCTGAATTCTATTACCTGTGAATTTCCTCTGAAGTTATCCAGTTGTGCTGTAATCTGGGCGATCTGTTCGTCCTTATTTTTCAATAATTGCTCATTTGCTTCCTTTAATTGTTCTAGAGCCTTTTGCAATTCATTTTGTCTGTGGACTGCTGACTGATTAATGCTCTGTTTTTCCTCTTCCCATTGTTTTGTCAATTGCTCATTCATTTGTTGTTGCTGCTCTAATTGTGCCTCGGTTTGTATCACCTTTTGTTTCGCTGTTGCCAACTCTTCTTGTAAAGCGGAAATTTCTTGCTCCCTTGTTTTAAGCAGAAGACTTACCTCGGATGCTTTGTCTATAGTAGCAGCTGAATAAGCTCCAGCATTCTGTGAGAGTTTGGTTAGATCATCGGAGGGGTCTTGTTTCTGCTTCCATACTACATTGCCCATAATAGTTGACTCGGGAAAGATAGAAGGTTGATCAGGCCTTTGTCTTTTCCTCGATCGTTTTACTACAGCTTTATATTTTGGGCTGTAGAAGACACTTAAAGGGGGAATATCTTCCACCTGTAGCATAATTTGTTCACTAGGGCTTTTTGGAATAATTTCCACCTCTTTTGCCTTTGATGTAGCGCTGGTTATGCTTAAACCCTGAGATAAGGTTTTGCCTTGTTCAGTGCTGCTTTTAGGAGTATCTGTGCCCTGTGAGTCTTTATTTCCACCGATGATGGTGGTAAAATGTTGCCATTCCTTCTGCAATTGCGGACTTGTGACAATACTCTTATTGATATCGGTGGTGCTTTTAGACTGGGATTCTTTAAGCATTTGTTCTTGCTTTTCTTTTTCTCTCTGCTCCTGTTCTTCTCGTTGTTTCTCTGCCTGTTTCCTCTCTGCCTGTTCTTTTTCTCTCTGCTCCTGTTCTTCTCGTTGTTTCTCTGCCTGTTTCCCCTCTGCCTGTTCTTTTTCCTTTTGCTTCTTTTCTGCCTGCTCTTGGCGCTTTTTATCTTCCTTCTCCTTCCTCAAACGTTCTTGTTGATCCCGTTTTATCTTCTCCTCTCGCTGCTTCCTTTGTTGTTCCTCCTGCTCTTTATTACCGGTTTGTATTGTAGCAGGAGGCTTCTTAGTCTGTTGTTTGCTAGGGCCACTTGATGATGCTGCTTGGTCAGTTATTAACAAATCCAAAGGCAGAGTTTGCAACCTCTGTTCTCTGAGTTTATTAAACTCAATTAATCCTTCATCATTGTATTGCCTCTTGGCGAGTTGCATGACTTGAAAAATTGATTCAGCTGATTTGAACATGTCATCAAACATATCATCTTTGTGATTGAATAGTGCTAACTTAGCATGCTCCAAAGCAGCATACGCTGTTTTCTTTGGATCATATAGCCTATTGGGCAGGGTAGCAAAATTCAGGACTCGGATCTTTGAAGCTTCTTTCTCTGCATGCTTTAGATCATTCAGTGTGAAAACCCCACATCTAAAGGGGAAGGTAGGCCAACCCCTTTTCTTCTCCTTTTTAAGGATCTGAGTGGTGCTTTCTGCTGTTATTTGGTAAGCAATCTCCCTTGCTAACAGTTTATCGGGGACATATAAAGGAAGGACATGGGGGTTTGCTTGACTTCCGAAAACCCTAATATAAGTGAAATGTTCTTCTCCGAACCAACTACCTACCGCAGGCAAATCAAAAGAAGCAAGGTAGGAAATCTTGGGGATAGGTTTGTCAAAAATTGCGTAATATACAGGGACCATGAAACCATTGCAAATTTGGTACATATGGTTTTTATAATAGGGTTTCCACATTTTACGATGATAAATGTGAATGGGCGAGGGGTCCTGCACGGTCCACCTCCAACCAAGAATGGGGAATTCAGAATTAAAACACAAAGTGTCCAAGATGTATGCACTGTAGTAAAAAGGGGGAATTATTCTTTCACTGACTCTAGAATTATTCCTATAATTGATAACAGCTGTTGCCAGTTTGTCTGATAGAATAGTGGCCCAATCCATAATAACACTGTTTACTGCCGCTTCCATGAGAGGAACCATTTCAATGGTGAAAACAGCGGAATCATGTAAACCCCACAATCTACACATCATTATGCCGGCATAACAGTAAGGAGAACACAGAGAGTCGACTGAGTACTTACCGGAGGATTCATGTTTGTGTTTAGCTGGGTTCCCCCTCCATTCCTTAATAGGCTCAGATTCGATCGCGTGTTCACTTGCAAATTTTTTCAGAAAGGCGCTATTATATACTTGTTCTGGTGCCGGCAAATGATACATTTGTCTCAGATCTTCAGGCTTGAATGACCCAAAAACTCTCCCATCCTTTGTGACGAAAGTTCTATCAGTGAAGGGGATTGCTTCAATTGCCCATTTCACCACGTCAGTATAAGGGAGCATTTGTTCTCTAGCTGCAATTCTGTGAAGGAACGAGTCCGCCAGATCTTTAATACTGTTTTCTGACTTATCAGATGAATCGCAGTGGCTTCATCTACTGCTTGTGCTGGTTTTTCGGCTTCTATTAAGTCGTAAGTCCCTTGCCAAGTAGTCTTTGCTAGGCCTGCGCATGTAGTGTCGGATATTAAACCTTTCTTACTATTTGGCGTTGATTGTCCTGTGGCTGGTGCGTTTGGAACATTGGCGGGCTTCTTAGACTTTTTTCCCATCATGTTTTGAATTCTCTAGTAGAAACTTATCCTGCAACAGAGAATTAGATCCGGCGTAACACAGAGATAATAGAGAAACTCAGAGATGATATTCGAATGTAAAAGATTAACGTTGATATATCTGGCTTTTATTGAACGGCGGGGAGACAATCTTTATGCAAATCTTAGGGCAGGGATTCATTATGTAACCGTATAGGGTCTGTCACCTTTATAAATGCCCATTACTCCGAATTTGATTTGTAAATCTCTTAAGGTGAATAGAGGACGTATGGGCGGCCGGGTATGAGTGATTATGCCTTAATTACCAATAAATTGGCCTTCCAATCACTTAACTGGCTTTTCATCGAAAAATGTGCTTTTACCGCATCGCAAGGAAAGAGGGGCGCGAATGGCTTTAACAATGGGTTTGGATATCGCTTATCGCCGATTGCGATATCGCATCGGCGGAAAACCATATGAGCGTTAAGATGGTACAAGAGGATTGCCGATTGCCGATTGCGATATCGCATCGGCAAGGAGCATAGCGCATATGTGTTTAAAAGGGAGTGGGGCCGATTGCGATATCGCCGATGGCTTTATCGCATCGGCGATTTACCATGTGGTGCTTTTAAGGACGCATAAGGGTTTCGCCGATTGCCGATTGCGATATCGCCGATGGCTTTATCGCATCGGGGATTTACCGTGTGGTGCTTTAAGGACGCATAAGGGTTTCGCCGATTGCCGATTGCGATATCGCCGATGGCTTTATCGCCAAAACTTTATTTGCGCCTTATGTGTTTCTTTAAATGAAATAAAGCTTTGATATCAATTTTATTTTCTAAGAGGGACCCATTCCATATTCTAATGTTTTTTGAAAAAGCTATTTATGAAATGGGGGGGGTTGTTTTGCAAGGCACAACAGAATCACATGATCTAATGGAGAAGGTTTTCTCCACTACGCATTTGGGATAATATTTCTCCCAAAGGCCCGGAAACCCAACTTGGGTATGGCCATTTCCGATGAGGAGATGCAACCCTGCACCCTGAAAAGAGACCAAGGCATGAATCACATGATGTGATGGAAAAGGTTTTCTCCACTACGCATTTGGGATAATATTTCTCCCAAAGGCCCGGAAATCCAACTTAGGTTTGGGTTTCTCGCACTAAGGCGCCAACCTTGTGCCTTTCCTCAACAGAATTGATAAGATTGATGGCCGCACAAATCAGGATTGCTTCGCAGGCCAAGCTCAGCTGAGCAAGACTGAGCAGAGGGATGAACGATTTGGGCAGTAAGAAATGGAGTCATTTTTTAAAGTAGAGAAATTGTCAGCACAATCAAAAGTGGTTGGAATCTGGTAAAATAATTGGAAGAAATTTATTTGTATTTGAATCATGTTTTTGAAAGTGGAAATGGATTCAGCAACCTTAAAAATCTATAGACATTTAAAAATTTTGAAATTTGACAGTTATAACCTAGATTTACAAAAATCTCTACTATCAAAATATTGCCAGAATTTCCATAATTTTAGAGGAAAAAAGCAATCTGATTAGAATAAGGCTTAAGGAATCAACAAAATCAGCAGAAATGGGCATTATAACAGTGTGAAGCAGCAGCAGCTGGATACGTCTTCCATGGGGGACGGTTCTGATTAGGGATTTTTCAAGTCTAGCGACGGTTGTGAATGGGGGTTTTGCAGGCTTGCAGAAATGTTTTTCGAGAGTGATTTTCACGTCTCTCTTGACCCAACCAACGAGTTGTCCATGGTTTTGATTCAGTGTTTTTCATACCTGCACCATGAGTGTGTTATGAAATGCTTCTGTTTTATGAAATGCTTGTTCCATGAGTGTAGATACCTCATGTCAATCACACCTGAGAAGGTTTCGATCTCAGAGTCTATGTTCAAATCATGGTCAGGTCGTCAAGTGTTTAACTAAATGCCTTATTTCAATCACACCTGTGAAGCTTTTGATCCGAGTCTATGCTCAAATAATGGTCAGGTCCCTCAAGTGTTTAGACAGTATGTATTGTATGGAGGGAGGATTTGATTGTCGGTGACAAGATGCAAGAAGTTGCAAAATATGTTCCAACTGCAATTATTAGTGGCCATTGCAGTAGAGATAACACACATGGTTTTGTGAAACTAGCAAAAATATACCAGGCTGAAAATCATGGAATGAATATTATGGCACCCGCCAAAAGTTTCAATGCCTTAGAGAGTGGTTAAACAAAATTAGATGACAATGGAAGCCATTGCAGAGCCACTTAATCATTCTAATACTACTGAAGAATCGACGGCCCAAAATACTAAGTATCTTGTTAACCAGTCAAATAAACGGTATGCGGTACCCAAGCTCGTCGAAGTTTAACCAGATAGGGGATACTGCAGAAACCGGTCAAATGAAGATCTACAGCCAGGGTTGAAAGCAACACCCTTCTCTTCACATTTACAAAACCACCACAGAAACCACCACCGGTATCATTGCTTTCCTTCCACATTCCCCACTCTTTCATCCTATCGGCATTCTTGTGCAGCTCTCGGTGCAATGGCTAGTTTTCTATTGTTTCGATGCGCTATCTTATATTTATTCAACGATGTGACGCGGCATCATTCATGCCAGACAATGGTTTCGTAAAAAGAAATTTCATCATCACGTTGGAATCTTATTTTCGGATAAGAATACGATGATATCCAATACTTCTATTTAAAAATAAGACAGCTATTAAGTCGTGAGTGGGAACCAATGGTCTATTCATAACAAGCATTCAGGAGAATAATTGTCAGTGAGCGCACTCCGAGATGAAATGTTGCAGTCACTATTAAAAAAAAGGAAACCCATCATGGTTTAACCATTTATGAAGCACTGAAGTAATATTCTATCTCCAAAGCTTTTTAAAAGCCTGTATAAAGTTGTTCACTACTGAATTTTTTGCCGCTATATTTAGCACTACATATTTAGTATGTATAAACTTACTGTGACATAATTGGCTATCCAAGATGGTTAGCAGAGGGACTGAAAATAAGGGATCTATCAAATGTGCAATCTTTTTTCGTCAAGTATTTGCTATGACAATGGTACTGAGATTCTTAGATGCGCACACACTCCATATTGGGGAATTTGTGATAACAAAGTAGTTATCACTTGCTGAATCTCCCATTTTAATGGTCTCTGTAAACATAACTGTGTTCAAAGAACGCAGTAGACAAAGGAGCTAGTATGTGTATTTATGTGTCTCAACTATAGATTGATTTCTGCGTAAAGGAACTAATAAGTTTATCGCAGTTTGTTCTGATGGAAGCCCACCAGCCTACCATTTACACCGAGGATATGGATCGGGAGCAAACAGCTGGCTTGTTTTCATGGAGGTAAGCAATTTCTCCTCGTATTTTTATATTTATGCATTCTCTAAGGTTGTTCTTGTCAATTTGATATTGATACTCTGTGTTATGGTGGAGTCTTGTTCTGATAACTGAGTTATTATAATTGAGTTATGACTGCATTGTTGTTCACGAATTACATATTACTTTGTTTTATATATATATGAATGATTATGCTAAATTTAGATTGGGTTAGTTTATTTATTGGATGGAAGAAGACAGATTTACTTACAATGGGATGATTATCAGCTAGAAGTTAAATCAAGCTTAGACAGTCTTTGGTTCATTCCCTAAAGTAGTGGTTTCCATCTTCAACCCTTCCCATAAAATTTGAATCTGTAACATGACAGGACTAAACCTCACTCAAACCAATAATTTGATTTCCTCAATTACATATTATAATCATTTCAGATTAATGAGAAAAAGAGTAATGTGTTCATACATGTTGCCTAACAAGACTATACCTCACTCAAACCAACTACTTAAATTTCCACAATTACATATTATAATTATTTCAAATTAATAAAAAAAAGATAATGTGTTTATATAAGTTTACAACCCATCTATTTTATTGGGATTGAAGTCTTATTTGTTGCGAAAGTTATTATGTAGTGTGGAGGATAGTGTAGCCACATACCGTCCTGCTCGGAGCGAGCTCTCTTTGCATTGGGTTCTTCTTTGTACATGGGGGAATCAATAGCATTTACAGGCATTTTAAGTGATGTTCCATCACAACATGTGGGTAGTTGAAGTCTAGACTCTAAAGTAATACAATGATAAATTGGCTTTTCAAAGCACTGACAGGGAAAAATGATGATAAATTTGCTTTTCAAAGGATTTATAGGGAAAAATGATGAAAAACTGGATTTTCAAAGGACTCATAAGGAAAACTATTGAACAAATTTCAAGAGTTGGAACCGCGTTATGGTTAGATAATGAGATGGGTCTTCATTCACTGGAGATGTGGAGGTGGTAGAGCCGGTATGTCAATTTCAATACCTACGTAACAAGAATTTGAATTCTTGTAATCCCATATCAATTGAAACTTTTGTATCTAATGACCAGCCTTTCAAGGTAGCAAACTTAATTTGAGAGAGCAAAGAACATGGCAAGCCGTAACTTTTGTATCTAATGACGAGCATTTCAAGGTACCAAACTGATGAGCCTCATCATTGGGTATTTATATGGGCCTTAATTCACCTCCTAGCTTAATCAAACCAACTATTCTCATAACTTATTGCGTGCTTTTGATTATATTTTGTTTATGAGATGAGTTAGAGTTGGATATTTTGCTTTGTGGTCTAATGTGCATTTAATACAAGATTAAAGGAGAAAATCAAGAAATTTTGCCAAAGAACAAGGTCAAAACTCGAATGGGAAAAGGGATAGGGATTATAGGAGGTAAATCCTCCTCATTTATGACCCCTCCATTCGAATATTTCTCCATCAACTCGGAGTCCAAATAACTTAATCATGAGAACTAGAATGCAGTCGAGCAAGTGAGAGACAAAGCACCAGTTTATCTCGAGTTTGGGAGCCGAGCCTCCCTAATTTTAAGGAAGTTGTTGGAGACTTCAAATGTATTAGTAGAGAGGCCTAGGACCTCAGTAGGATTTGGATTTTCATTGTAAAACTCTACTCTATTTTTGAGCTGCGAGACTTGTGATAGTTCTTTTGATGTAATCTGTTATTTTGGTAATAAGAATCAGTTTTGTTTTGAGCCAGCACTGAGTTAACTCAGAGGGATGAAGCTCTTGGGTTAGGGCCCAACCCTAGCAACCAAGCCTCCTCTTTATTGTACATGTATGCTTAGTGTAGATTCATAGATTAATTGTTAATTTGCTTATTAGATGCATGTCCATTACAAGTAGTGTAGATTAGATTGGTTGTGTGATAGTTTGCTTCCATTTGTGTGTTCTTTCAAGTAGCAGGTTAGCAAGTTGAAAAAGAATCACCACAAGGTTGTCAATAGGTGTCTCGGCCTCACTTCCTCCCTCTAGGACCATGACTTGAGAAAGGGACCCTTCAGCTACCCCAAAAACACAGATTTCTAGTTCTTTTATGAGCTTTGGAGTTTCTTGTCTTTAATTCAGTATTTGGTTAATGTTGCAAGACAGATTTCATTGTCATCTTTTTCCATCTCCATTTCAGCAATAAGATCTCACTCATGCTTTCATTCTCCTCAGCAACTTTCTTCATTCATAATATAGGCAGTTGATTCATGCTTTTCTAGTTTATGAAAATGTATCTTGTTGCATAGTTTTTTTGGAAGACACACATGTTTTATGCAGAGCAGGTGCTTCAGGAGGAGACCAAGACTTCGTAGCCAGTAGTCCCCTTTCACTTCATTCACCTTAGCCATCCCTTGTCTTCACCATCACCCTCATTATTTTTTCAGCATTTTTCATTGAAATTCTCCTAAACACATTGAGCGAATCTAGCCATCTCTTATCTTGGATATTGACTCCTGAGTGCTCCTAGACCTTCTAACACTCCATTCCACCCATCACACACCTTTCCTAAGCTTACCAACACCTCCAACACCTCACAGTTAGCTCTCGGTTGTATCTTGTAGGTTTCTTGTAATTCCTACAAGATCGTCCTGTAGGTTTGTAGTAGATCATGTAGGTTTTCCTGAAACTACTTGTTTTGATGCCGAATTGGTGGGAAACCTCTAGGAAGTTACAAAAAGCCTCCTAGGACCCCTCCACACCATCCAACCACTTCATAAACCTTCTAGCCATCCTCAAACACCTTCAATCCACCTGTCACATCCACAACAACAATTAGTTTGCATACTTGATTTTGCCTAAAAGGACCAAAAAAGTGAAAATAGAGTTAGTTTAATTTATTTACTCGCACATTAGTATTGTTTAATGCTTTTTACTTCTCCAGCTTGGATAGTAGCATTTTTTTATTGTTGATTTAGCATCTCTGCTTAGCATAGCTTCTTAAATGGTTGATTAGGGTATGGTGTGGTTTAGCATTACATGTTGTCTTTCTCCATTACTACAATAAAGCAACTCTCTTAGAGTAGATTTACATTTCTTCCATCAAAGAATCAAGCTTCTTTTGACTCTATAGAAGTCTGGCTTGGAACCCCAGCAATCTCTCGCCAGCTGAATAGTGACAACAGGAAGAACCGTCACTTTTACTTGTGCATACAGCGCTATCACCTCCAAGTTTGTACAAACCTCGGGTTGATAAGTAAAGCTGGCAGCCCAAGAGTTGCAGCATCCTTGCTGAAATACTGGTGCTCATCAATTTTTGGCGCTGTTCTCGGGGAGGTGTCTGAGTAGGATGTGATTACTGCTCTCTTTTATTCTATTTCTTATCTTCAACACTCTGCCATTAGTTTATTTATGCAAAAGTAATCTAGTTGTTTTCTTTCTTTCATTTTGCATTATCTGCTTTCCTTTCTATTCTACAAGTAGGATTTCAATTCAACAAATAGCTTTTTCATTATGTTAGTAATTTTCATTCAATCAGCAATTTCAATTCTGCAACTACTTTCCAAGTTTAAAAAAAAAAAATACAAAACCAACCCAAAAATATTTCCTTTCATGCCTCGTAGGAATAGAAACAACTTAGAGAAATTTTTGCCAAATACCCCCACTGCATCCAACATCCAACCTTCTCTCTTCTTCGGTGGCTGTGAACTAGAGGAACCCTTAGGTGAGCAACCTAACATATTTGAAGAACCTACAGGGGAAGAAGAAGAAGAGGAACCCATTCCTACTGAACAATGGCTGGAAACCGAAATGAAAAAGGGAATAGAGAGAGTTGAGGGTGCCTTTCCCATCAGGGAAACCAATGGGGACACTAAGATGAAAAATATGAGCCCCTCTGCCCTACCTCATTTCCATGGCCTGACCACAGAGGACCCCGGCACTTTCGTGTTTGAGTTTGCTATTATATGTCGAACCTATGACTATACAGATGATGAGAAAACGTTAAAACTATTTTCATCTACCCTCAAGGATGTAGCATTGTACTGGTTCATGGCTTTACTTGGAGATAACATCACAACTTGGGCTAAGATGCAGCAGGAATTTAACAACAAATATCGGGACTACTATCGATCAAAGGATACTAAAGAAGAAATTTTAAAGATGACCATGGGCCATGATGAATCCTTAGAAGACTACGAAGAAAGATTCCAACTCAGTTACAAAAGGGATAGGTGCACACTTGACCCCGAGTCACTAAAGTTGGTCCTACTTAGGGGAGTAACAGAAGATCTTCTAGATACCTTACATTTGTTAGAAGGAGGAGATATCTACCAATATACCCTATGAGGATATTAAGATTATCTTTAGAAACCATTCTAGGGTAGCCAGGAAGAAGGGTAGGGGAATATTTCAAAAGTGAGATGCTGCAAACCCTTGCCTTGCAACTGGACACAATGAACATTAAAAGCAAGTAAGAGGAAGAAGAGAGAGCCTTGGCCACCTTCTATCATAAATGCACCAGGAGGCATCATAGGAATGAATGTCTATTGAACTCTATTGAAATTTGTTTTGTCTGTGAGGAAAACCACTCCAAAGACAAGTGCCCATCTTTATCCGAACTCAAAGTTGTATATCAAGGAGCTGAAGGGGTCACTGAGAAGCTTTGCTACATTAACCAAAGGAGACCTCTTGGGCCTAGAACATACCAGCAGAGCATGCAAGGGTCATCCCATGCATATTACAACCCAACCAAATCACAATTATACCTTCTTGGGGACCTCGTACTCATCCTTCCTGGTCTACACCCCCTCCTAGGTCCTATGAATCTTAGTATCATTCTCAACTAGTCAGCCATTCATTTGAAACTTATGCTCCACCACAACCTGAATGGAATACACCACTCCATGGATGGAGGCCCCAATACAACAATGCTCCAGATCTATTTCATGCACCACCTGCCTGATCACAAATCCTACACTCTGCTCCACCCAAGCAACCCCAGATGCCTACCTAGCCAAAGCCGAACCCGAACAATAGGCAGGCTAAGCAAGTATACAGTGGAGAGAAATCATATCTAGCTTATGGTGTGGAAATCTAGGAGATTAACCTAAGATCGGGAAGAGTTCGCCCAAATAACCAACCTCCCCCTCCACCTAGGGAGATTGAGGAAGAAAGAGAGGAAAGCAACCTTAAAGTAAATCAACCCTTTCCTAAGAGATTGGCCCAACCACTCCAGTCTACCCAAAAAGAGACTGAACTTTTGGGAGAATTGAAAAATCTATGTGTAAAGATTCCACTTCTCCAAGCAATAAAATATGTTCCCATTTATAATAAGTTGATTAATGAAAGAGCTTCAAGCATCTAGGGAGGCGAAATAGGGATGCCCCTACCATTAATGTCATTGGGCAATTGTCTGACTTAATGTTGGGGCATGTAATATGTCCAAAATATTTTGACCCTGGAAGCCTTATAGTAGATGTGCACATCAATGGCACCATTGTCCCACACACTCTGATCAATCTTGGGGCTGCCATTAATGTGATGACCAAGGACACCATGCTCAAGCTCAACTCCAAGGTTCATTGAGGAAGACCACAATAGTTCTACAAGATGTAGATCATTCCACAGTAACCCCTAAGGGAATTGTGGAGGATGTGATGGTCTCCATTGACTCCTGGGAGTACCCTGCATATTTCCTAGTTCTCCAGCCTAAGGCTAAGCTTACTGGTTATCCTCTCATCCTTGGGAGGCCATGGTTGGCCACCACCGATGCTTACATTAGCTGCAGAGTTGGGAATATGACCATCAAGAATGGGCATATGTCCAAGCAGTTAGTCCTATACCCTCTTGCTCAACCTTCTCTAGAGCATGATTTACCTTTATGGTTGGAGGAGGGCAAAGAAGATGAAGTTTGTTCCACCCAACTTTATGCTTTGGAAGAAACCATGGGAGGAGGATAGCAAGATGAGGATGACTTGATTGAATACCTACTCCAAAGTCTAACTCCAAGTTCATTACCTCTAGAAGAAGCAGTAAAGGAAACCCAGAACAATCATCCAATTGACTTATTCTTGGCTGATTCCAACCCACTGTGTGTCAAAACCATAGAATTCGGCCTAGAGAGAACTTTGAAAATCAATCCATCTCTTTCTTCGCTCGAAGAGGAGAAGCTATGCAACATGTTAAAGGAAAATATAGAATCCTTCGCCTGGAGTTACAAGGAAATGAAGGAGTACATCCCTCAGTGTGTACTCACCACATATACATCAAAGAAGGTTGCAAGCTAGTCTGGAAACTACAAAGGAGGATGAATCCGGCTCTTAAAGACATGGTCAAAGAAGAACTACAAAAACTACTAGATGCATGATTCATTTACCCTATCTCTAATAGTGAGTGGGTCTCTCCTCTTGCGTTAGTTCCCAAGAAAAATGGTAAGTGGAGGATTTGTGTTGATTACAGGGAGTTGAACAAAGCCAAATAGAAGGATCATTTTCCTCTACACTTCATTGGCCAAGTGCTAGATGGCCTGGAAGGAAAAAGGTTTTTTTCCCTCCTAGATGGATTCAATGGGTACAACCAAATCCATATCTGCTCAGAAGACTAAGATAAGACCACATTCACCTATCCTTGGGGTAATTTTTCCTATAGGGTCCTTCCTTTTTGCCTATGCAATTCTCCTGCCACTTTCCAGAGAGCAGTCTTGAGTATTTTCGCCAAATTAGTCCATGATGTGGTGGAGATTTATATGGATGATTTTACACCTTATGGCTGTGATTTTCAAGAAGCCCTATCTAACCTAGGCAAATTATTCCAAACGTGCATTGAAATGAACCTGTCTATCAGTCCTGAAAAATGTGAATTCTTAATGATTGCAGGGACCATGCTAGGTCATTCAATATCTTAACAAGGACTGCAGGTGGACCCAAAAAAAATAGCCATCATCCAAAGGGTCCCACCTCCTCAAAAGAAGAGAGATGTCAGAAGTTTCCTAGGGTTAACTGGATACTACCGAAGGTTCATAAAGGACTTTAGCAAGTTGGCCTCTCCTTTATTTGGTTTGTTGGCCAAAGATTCTGAGTTTATATGGTC
>APFE031290754.1:17049-43501 GCA_000404065.3 Pinus taeda
TAGTATTTTCGCCGAATTAGTCCATGATGCGGTGGAGATTTATATGGATGATTTTACACCTTATGGCTATGATTTTCAAGAATCCCTATCTAACCTAGGAAAAGTACTGCACAAATGCATTGAAATGGACCTGTCTTTCAATCCTGAAAAATGTGAATTCTTAATGACTGCAGGGACTGTGATAGGTCATTCAATATCTCAACAAGGACTACAAGTGGAACCAAAAAAAATAGCTATCATCCAAAGCGTCCCACCTCCTGAAAAGTAGAGAGATGTCAGAAGTTTCCTAGGGTTAGTTGGATACTACTGAAGGTTCGTAAAGGAATTCAGCAAGTTGGCCTCTCCTTTATTTGGTTTGTTGGCCAAAGATTTTGAGTTTATATGGTCAAAAAGCTGTCAGGAGACCTTAGACATCCTAAAGGATAAGTTAACCACCGTACCAATTCTTTGAGGCCCAAACTGGGCCCTCCCCTTTCATATTCATGTTGATGCCTCACACAAAGCCATAGGAATAGCCCTAGGTCAGATAAATGAAAAATTGCCTTATGTTATCTATTTTATTAGTAAGAACTTATCAAGGGCTGAACTAAACTATACAGAGACCGAAAAAGAACTCCTGGCTGTTGTGAATTCATTAAACAAATTCAGGCATTACATTACAGGCTATCAAACATTTGTGCATATTGACCATGCTGCAATCAAATATTTAATGAACAAACTAGATGTGAATGCTCGAATTATAAGATGGTTACTTTTATTACAGTAGTTTGATCTAACCATTGTTGATAAGCATGGTAAGGAAAATGTTGTTGCAGACTTTTTGTCTAGGGTAAATTTTCTTGCAAGTGAAGAAGGAATGGTGGATGACCAGCTACCAGATGAGCACTTATTTTCTATTTTATTTCTCTCTCCATGGTTTGCTGATATAGCAAACTATTTGGTATCAGCACAATTCCCACCAAACTTGTCCTCTAAAGAAAAGAGTAAGATAGTTAGGAAAAGCGCCCCCTTCACTTGGATTAGGGGCAATCTTTTCAAACTTTGCCCAAATCAAATCTTGAGAAGGTGTGTCAGGGAAGAAGAAGTCTTTGACATCCTTCTGACCTGTCATGATGGACCTTGTGGAGGTCACTTTGCAGCAAAGAAGACATCATTCAAAGTGTTACAAGCGGGCTATTATTGGCCCACTCTTCATCAGGATGTGAAAAAATACACTAGTTAGTGTGATCATTGCCAGATGATGGGAAGGCCTACTCCGAGAGATGAAATGCCTCAAGTGACTTTCGAGCCATTTGACAAGGGGGAATGGACTTCATTGGGCCTATTGACCCTCCTTCAAAGCAAAAACAATGCATCATTGTGTGCACTGATTATTTGACTAAGTGGTTTGAAGCCAAGGCAATTAAGGCAGCAACAAAAGAGAAGGTGGCTGAGTTACTAAAGGAGAATGTATTCTACAAATTTGGGTACCCTAGAGAGTTGGTCACAAACCATGGTAGCAATTTTACCTCCAACATGATTGAAGACTTGCTTAGCCATCACAAGATCAAGCATAGGACCTCCACTCCCTATCATCCACAAGCTAATGGGCAAGTGGAGGTGACCAATAGAGCACTAGAGGGCATCTTAAACAAGGTGGTGAGCAGCGATAGGAAGGATTGGGCAGAAAGACTAGTTGATGCCACCTGGGCCTATAATATCACATGGAAGACCACCACTGGATTCAAACCCTATGAGATGGTCTATGGGAAAAAGGCCTTGTTCTCCATTGAATTTGAATATAACACATTAAGGATGGCAGCCCAAATAAATTTGCATCTCAGCAGTGAATAGAAAGGGAGATTGTTCCAATTGAATGGTTTGGATGAATTCAGAATGCATGCCCTCCTACATACAAAGGTAATTCGACTTCAGAGGAAGATCTGACATGATAAAATTATCAAAGAGAAGCAATTTCAGGAAGGTGATTGGGCATTGTTATATGATTCTAGGTATAAAGACTTCAAGGGAAAGTTAAGGACAGGATGGCTCGAACCTTATGTTGTGGAAAGATGCCATGATAATGGTTCAGTGAAAATTAGAACCATAGATGAAGAATCCATTCCTTTGCTTGTTAATGGACACCAATTGAAAATTTACAAGAGACCTTTAACAAAACAAGAGTTCGTTGGTGATATCAATAAAATAGTGATGATAGTGGAGAAATTTCCAACTCCTCCATCATCAAATCACCGAGAAAAAGGAAAAAAGAATAAGGAATCAGGTAAAAACCTCCATGAGGTGCCTGAGTCCCATCATTGGGTTGAAAACCTCTTGAGGCGGCTCAATGATGAAAAACAAAAGAGAAAAAAAACGAAAACAAAATAAGAAGATCTCGTGGTGAAAACATTTCTTGAAGCACCTAGGGCATACAGCTAGGGTGAAAACCTCTCTGAGACAGCCTAGTTGTTTTTCAAAAAAAAAAATTATTGTTTAATCATGAAATTTCCATTTGCATGTGGGCAAGAAGAACAGTCAAGGAGGAAAAGAGGATCTCAAGGAGACCCCTGTCACTCACATATTTATTTTTTCACTCATTACCATGCATCCCTCCATCATTTTTGTCATTTTTCCACTCCATTGCTTCATTTTATAGAAAGACTATGTTTTCTACAGGATCCCCTGTATTCCTATAGGATCCCCTGAAAACCTATAGGATGATCCTGTAGGAATTACAATGACCCAAAAATCCTATAGGAAGAAATCGAAGGTAAACGATGGACTTTTTAGGTCCCTAAAATTCACCCTCATCATGATCTAGCACCTCACCTTGTCCACCATCATCATCCCTGCACTTACCATTAAAAAAAAATCAGTTTCAAGAGTTTCTATCCAGTCTTCAAAAAAAAAGGAAAAAAAAAACAAAAAAAAAGGGGGAAACAGAGAGGAGTAAAGAGAATCACCTGAGTATCCTTTGCTCTCCACACTCCCACTCCTTCTTTCCATCCATGTCACCATCCTCACAGCCCCAACAAGCAAAATGATTAACGAGTTTTGAGGGAGAAGCAACTACATGACATCCTGTAGGAAATCTTGTAGCAACCTATCCCACATAATACCAATCATACTAGCAACAAGTCTTCACCATTATGATCCAAGAGCTCCAAAGAAACAGCATCAGATCTTCAACCACAGGTACCTGCAAAAACAGAGAAGCCATTAGCAGACAACAAGATGAGGAAGAAGAATGGCATGCAACAAATATATACAACAACACCTCTGGTCTTCGACAACTGCAGCATAGCATTGAAACCACAGGTAAGTATCGCACTCGCTCTCTCATATACATTATGTAGTCAAAAAATTTAAGGGTTACGAGATAGTTGGTTTATAAGTGAAAAGGTGGGTAGTTAACTTGGCCACCTTCGTTCAGTCACACATACACAACCGGGTGTCCTCTCACACGTGGCTGCAGTCAACTCAAAGAAAGAGAAGGAGTAGGACAAAAAGAGGTTAAACTATGGATCTACAAGGTGGGAGTTGATTACGAGGAGTGGGAAAAGATGAGGTGGTAGTAGGGACCAACGGTCCAAAAATGGCAACGTACCTTTTCTTCCAGCACACCACCTCACCCTGAATCACCATAAGAGGAAATAAAACATCATTCCCATGCATTCATTCATTTCACCTACTCGAAACTCCCTCACTTAAGTCTCTCTCACAACCCAAGCAACCCACCGAAAGCAAAGATCCATCGTTCACTGCACAGGAATTCCTACAGGAGCATGCATAGAAATTCCTACAAGATACACAAAGACTATCTACAGGATACACAGAGACTGTCTACAAGATTGGCAGAGAAGAGTTCAGAAGGGATATCATAGGAGTTGGCCACTGCAAACAATCTAAAGAGGTAGGCTCTGATATTACTTCCCTCATTACAAGTAAATGAATCAAGAATCATCTAAATTTCAGTGAATTTAGCAACTGAGTGAAGGGAATTAAATACACAGTCATATCTGTTTTTCTCTTGCATTTGAAAACTTGTTTCAACCTTCTCCTTTTCTCCTCAAGTTTCACTAGCAAGATGAAAGGAGGGTTTAATAGGATAGAGCCCACAAACATTGTGAAAATCCAACGACACCCCCAAGACTTGCTCGAAATCTTCACAAGGCATAATTGAATGGGGTTTTTCGAAAAATTCATAGGGTATGATGATGAGGTGGATCAATAATTTGCTCTCTCCCTCACTCCACACACCAAAATCCATGCCATTATTGTAATAAGGGGCCTCACTATAGATCTCACCCCTGAGCTCATCAGTAGAGTCACCACACTTCCTCTAGGAATACCATGGAGAAAAGAAGACAAAGGAGATAGCCAGGCTGCCAAAAGAAAATTCTTTTTAGAAGGTGATGAACCCACTAAGGATAAAAATGGAGAAAGGAGGGAAAGTCTGCCATATCCATGGAATGAGGTAGGCTACCAACTAATCAAATACATCTCATGTGAGGGTAGGTATAGTGTTTTCTATGGCTACCATTTCAAGATCCTTGAAGAATTAAGATTTGGATTAGAAACACCCCCTCACCAAAGGCTTAGCATATCATATTTCTTGCTTCAACCACTCATAGACTCAAGCATCAAAATGGAGGGAAATTCCCAACAATTAGCTCACCATGGGTTGATTAGGATCCTCATAAAAGATGCTCTCCAAAACCTAAGAACTCATATAACATGGTCAATTTTCAAAGACATGCTAGCAGAGGATGACATCAAAGCTCTCACTTATGATGTTAGTCCTATTGTCAGTGAAGAGGAAGTAAAACAAGAAGAGGAAGATACAGAAAGAGATGAGGATGAGATGGATGAATAAGGAGCTGACATAGAGGAACATGATGAATATGATGAAGATGAAGAAGAAGAGGGAGAAGAGAAGGAGGATGATGAAGAAATAGAGGAGGAAATTAAGGAGGAAACTGATAGAGATGAAGAAGATATACAAGAAGAAGAAGATAGGAAGGACATACAGGAAGAAGGCAATGGAAAAGAGGGGACATAAAACAAGGAGGAGTCACCTAGGGTGTCTCCAGAGGCCACTGAGAGAGAGGCAACAGCTACCCTCACTTCTCTCATTACCCCAATCAAGCAAAAAGGAAAAAGGAAAAGGCAGACCCCACTATATTTCAGAACAAGAAAGAGCACAAGAGTAAGATAGGGGAAGCCACAAACATCAACCAAAATTCCTATTGTGATAGAAGATTACCCGGCACAAAAATTCAAAATGTCTTCCCCTAAATCCCCTATCACCTATGTGAGGAGGCCTACTACTAGATCAACTTCATCAAAGGGTAAGGCAATCCTACAAGATCCACAACGAAATCTATAGGAAGCAAAAACAATCCTACAAGATACTTTGTTGAATCTAGAGGATGCATAGAAATTGGAAAGGAATGTAGGGGAGCAGTAAGAAGCTAAAGAGGAGAACCTAGAGACAAAACAACCCACCCCCTAACCTAACCTGGACTCCTATTACTGGCTTATTGAAGGAGGCAGGGTCATACCTCAACAATTTACCATCCCACTGTTCTTCGAGCTTGAGAAGGAGAGGGCTAGAACTCACTGCTAGATGCAGATCACAAAATCAAAAGGGGTGGAAGACACTGGGCACATGGAAGATAAACTCAAAGAAATGGGCAGAGAGCTAAGTGGCTTGAGAGACAGAGAAGTTATAATGAGAAATCAACTAGAGACATGAAATGCATGGCTGAGGGGATAGCTATAGGAAAGAGAGAACCAATTCGCATGTATGGTCGACCTCTCCTTGGAGGAAATCTAGTTTAGGATGTCAGCTAAATCCTATGCTCTCTACCTCAAAGAACAATGGTTTCAATTTCATATTAATACACTAGCACAGAGGGAAACCATACCATTTTAGGATTACAGGCAGTTTATTGATCTTTGTGATCAAAGTACACTAGAGGATAGGGCCAAAATGGTTGATTTTTATTTGCACAACATGGCCCTCACAAACATGAACGTATGGGACCCTAATTCCAAGCTAGGAGATCTACAATTAATGGCTTTAGCATCATGGATGAACCATGAGGAGTCAAAAGTTGCAAAGATGAAAAGGATATTGGCAAGAGATCAAACTAAACCTCTTTTGATCAGAGCTGAAGAATCAAATCCCATGGCCCTCATCAGTACCCATAATTTGATTGCAAATGATCCTCAACTAGAACCTAGATATCTTGCTACCCAAGAGCAACCAATTTCACATTTTGAGGACATGTTTAGGCTGCTAGGAGATGATAGTATACATGCTTTCCTGAGGAGATGGAACACCCTACCATACAACGTAAAGATAAGAGAATATCAGGACACCTATGTATAAGAAATCTATGCAAAGGTTGAAGGTCAATGGGATAGGCCTAAAACTCAGTCCACCACTACTCTTAGGGATTCTAAAATGGAGAAAAGAAGAAGAAGAAAAGAGGCAGTGGGAAGAGGTAGAAAATAAAACAGGCTTCTATGAACAAGAAGAGGAGACCACAACAGAGGCATGGGATTTCAGAGAGGCTACTAGAGCCATGAAGGATATGGATATTTACTAAGTTGCTCAGAGGATGAGCAACACTTTTAGTGGGGGGGTGATGATGAGCCTCATCATTGGGTAATTATATGGGCCTTAATTCACCTCCTAACTTAGTCAAATCAAATATTGTCATAACTTGTTGCATGCTTTTGATTATATTTTGTTTATGAGATGAGTTAGAGTTACATATTTTGCTTTGTGGTTTAATGTGCATTTAATGCGGGATTAAAGGAGAAAATCAAGGAATTTTGGTAAAGATCAAGGTCAAAATTCGAATGGCACAAGGGAGAAGGATTATAGGAGGTAAATCCTCTTCATTTACTACCCCTCCATTCGAATATTCCTCCATCATCTCGACATGCAAACAACCAAATCATGAGGACTAGAAGGCAACCGAGCAAGTGAGAGACAAAGCACCAGTTTATCTTGAGTTTGGGAGCCAAGCCTCCCTAATTTTAAGGAAGTCGTTGGAGACTTTAGATGTATGAGTAGCGAGACCTAGGACCTCAGTAGGATTCAGATTTTCATTGTAAAAATCTACTCTATTTTTGAGTTGCATGACTTGTGACAGTTCTTTTGATGTAATCTGTTGTTTTGGCAATAAGAATGAGTTTTGTTTTGAGCTAGCACTGAGTTAACTTAGAGGGCTAAAGCTCTTGGGTTAGGGCCCAACCCTAGTAGCCAAGACTCCTCTTTATTGTACATGTATCTTTAGTGTAGATTCATAGCTTAACTGTTAATTTGCTTATTAGATGCATTTCCATTACAAGTAGTGTAGATATATTGGTTGTGTGATAGTTTGCTTCCATTTGTGCCTTCTTTCAAGTAGCTTGTTATCAAGGAGAAAAACGATCACCACAAGGTTGTCAACAAGTGTCTCAGACTCACTTCCTCCCTCTCAGACCATGACTTGAGCAAGGGACCCTTCAGCAGCCCCAAAAACACAGATTTCTAGTTCTTTTATGAGATTTGGAGTTTCTTGTATTTAATTCAGCATTTGGTTAATGTTGCAACGAAGATTTCATTGTCATGTTTTTCCATCTCCATTTTTGCAAGAAGATCTCATTCATTCATTCATTCCCTTCAACAACTTTCTTCATGCATAATATAGGCAGTTGATTCATGCTTTTCTAGTTTATAAAAATGTATCTTGTTTCATAGTTGTTTTGGAAGACACACATGTTTTATGAAGAGCAGGTGTTTCAGGAGGAGACCAAGACTTCATAGCCAGCATCCCCCTTCCACTTCATTCACCTTAGCCATCCCTTGTCTTCACCATCACCCTCACTAGTTTTTCATTATTTTTCATTGAAATTCTCCTAAACACATTAAGCGAATCTAGTCATCTCTTATCTTGGATATTGAATACTGAGTGCTCCTAGACCTTATAACACTCCATTCCACCCATCACACACCTTTCCTAAGCTTCCCAACACCTCACAATTAGCTCTCGGTTGTATCCTGTAGGTTTCCTGTAATTCCTACAAGATCATCCTGTAGGTTTCTAGTACATCCTGTAGCTTTTCCTAAAATGACATGTTTTGAGGCTGAATTGATGGGAAACCTCTAGGAAGTCACAAAAAGCCTCCTAGGACCCCTCCACACCATCCAACCACTTCATAAACCTTCTAGCTATCCTCAAACACTTTCAATCCACCTGTCACATCTACAATAACAATTAGTTTGCATACTTCATTTTGCCTAAAAGGACCAAAAAAGTGAAAACAAAGTTAGTTTAGTTTCTTTACTTGCACATTAGTATTGTTTGATGCTTTTTAATTATGGAGCTTGAATAATAGCATTTGTTTATTGTTGATTTAGCACCTCTGCTTAACATAGCTTCTTAAATGGTTAATTAGGGTATGGTGTGGTTTAGCATTACATGTTGGCTTTCTCCATTACTGCAGTAGAGTAACTCTCTTAGAGTAGATTTTCCTTTCTTCCATAAAAGATTAAAGCTTCTTCTGACTCTATAGAATTATGGCTTGGAACCCTAGTGGTCTCTCGCTAGCTGAACAATGACAACAAGAAGAACCATCACTTTTACTTGTGCATACAACACTGTCACCTCCAAGTTTGTATGAACTCTGGGTTGATAAGTAACGCTGGTAGCCCAGGAGTTGTAACATCCTTACTGCAATACTAGCGCTCATCACAAACTTCATTTGAGAGGGCAAAGAATATGGCAAGTTGTAATAGAAGATTATTTGACATAGGGAATGGATAAAGATGAATAGGTACATTTTTGAGTTTTGCTAGAAGGTATATATTTAAAAGCCCCACATTATCGATGATGACAAAGTGGAAAATTGAAATAGAAATTTATATTGCAGGCCTTGCTGCTCAACGGGTGGTCTGCGTATATTTATTCACTGCAATGATTTTTGTGATCTTCTTCCACAAAGTGCTTATGTCAAATGCTCGATTTTTCATGGATTTGTAAGTTCTAGATGTAAATATGTTAATAGGTTTTTATTTCTAGAAAACTATCTATATATATATATATAAAAGGTTTGTAAATTTGATATATAATTTATAATTTTATATATTTTTAATAATTTTAAAATATTGTTGTATTGAGAAGTAGATTTATAAATTTAAATATGAGGGTGATGTGTAATTCCATATTTATTCAACAATTAAAATTTATTTAATAGTAAAATAATATATTTTAAAAATAACAACAATAATTTTATTTTCCAATTATTTATGAAATATTCTTTTATTTGTAAATTTAATTGATAATAATTAATTAACTAAAACTATGAAGTAATGATTATTACTTGAGACTTATTAATAAATTTATTGTTTTTTAAAATAATATTCACAACCATTATTGTTTTTTTTATTTAACTTTATTATTGATATTTAAGCCGATAGGCTTTTCTTTTGAATTAGATCACCTCTCATTTTTGTCTACCCTTCTCTCTGGCTCACATATGTGCAAAGGTATTTGTTATCACGGTCTTTGTGCTAACCCTCCTCTCGCTTAATAGTTGTGCATCAATATTTTTACACTGAATTACGCGCACCATATTTACGCCAGAGTTCCAGGGCATATTTCCTAGGTCTCTAAAGTCGGGACCTATCAAAAGATACGATGAGTTTGATTCATCGCACCTCCAGTCTGAACTGCCAATACACCTGCCTTTTCCAATCGTAGGATTTCCAGAAGGGTAAGGTTCATTAATTCCTCTTCATATTCAGTAAACCGTCGATACACCTGTTGTTTCAACGGATACACGTATTGTCTCCAGTAGAAACATTTCGAGAAGAGTGGCTCCAATACCATGCGAACATGCGAACGAATTGTATGATGGACGAATAATTGTGTGTCAATTTTTATGGTTCACAACCAACAACTTCCTAAATCCATGGGGCACGATGAACACATATGCTTCCCTGTTGCGTAAAATTTATCTTCAAACTTATCTACAATGAAGTTCTGCATTATCCCTCTTTCTTAGTTGTTCCTTGTTTTTTTGTTTCTCTACTTCTCAGTTTAAATCATCGGGTAATCCTCTTCGACAAACCGAAGTGCACATTGCGAGCAAACCAAATCAAAGTGTCGTACACGAAGTTGACAAAGACTAGTGAAGGTAGGTGAGTGCAAAACTTTTTTTGAGTTCAATTTTGTTCCCTTCATTATGTACTATAAACCCTTAATTGTTCTTCTTTTTTTTAGTTTTCTTTGTCTCTATATCATCAATAGAAACCCTTCACTCCGTTAAACCTATCAGTCACAATTTTGAAAAATTACTGAGATGCTCTTTGTTAGGTAGGTAGTAGCATGAAGCTACCCAGTTTCATTAAATTTTCTCAACTGATGATTCGTTGTGTTTGAAATAATAGCCCTCCAGTCAAAGGTTATAAGGTCCACTGAACCAATTCTAGGCAATTAAAATCTTTAGGAACGCATGCCGCTTTACTCAATCCAGAATGCCAAGCTAAATTTGACTTATTATTTCTCTGCCTCGTATAATACTTGACCCAGTTGCAGGCGAGATCATGTTTTTCTACGGTATTCTTAGTGTCAACCACGCATAATATCTTTATTATCTACAGTTAAATATGATGTCTATATAGGGTCGAAGTTGTCGTTAAGGTACATGCTTAATTTACCATACAAAATTCTTTAGCTAATTCACTAAAAAAATTATCCCTACCCTTGCACGGTGTTGAATCAAAATTATGTCTCACATATCAAAATTTTGTTAGTTATTTTCTATACTTTGTATAGATATATATTAATACAAATTACAAGTAATAGGAAAATGAATTACAAAGAATATCAACATTGCTAGCTCTTTAATTATGATGCTTAGAATTACATGGTTAAATACATCAAAATGTTCACCTAACCATTGAATAACTTCCACCAACATCAATTCTAGATTGTGAAATGAGCATTGTTCCTAGATTAGCCTATACTCCATACATGCCATCTCGAAGCAACCTCAACTCAATGTCACCGATATAGGGACCATCGTTGTTCAATGTTCTAATCAAGTAAACATACATCACTTTTCTAGGAGATGTTTTGGATACCATTATTTAGAAAACTAATGAAATCTTAAGAATGGTCCTTTAATCCTCAAATTACAATAGAAGAGGAATCTTCATGAAGCAGCAAGGAATATCTGCAAATAGAAATCTTGTATATATGTCTAAACTTGTGTTTATTTTCTCTCTGTAACCGATTTAAGCTCTTACACAGATTTGGATCCTTCCAATAAAGATTTTAATTTCCTTCCATGGATGGAGCATGGTGGGTTTTGAACTTGGGTCATTATCGCTATTATTGCTTCAACTTACCACTGAACACAGTTGGACTCCGATGGCTTCTTACTACCATTACTATTATTTTTGAATTTAAACATTTGTTTTGATCAAAATTTTAGGGAAGCCCATTTTCCATTTGTCTTTGAAATTGAAATGTGGTTCTTTGCAATATTTGTGTAACAATGCTCTCCATTTGCATAGAATTTTGTACTTTTATTTGACGATGACAAGTTTTTCTGGAAATTGAAGTTTAATTCATTTTAATGATATATTTATATTATTTTATCTTTTGTTTTGTTCTTAAATTCAAAGTGATTCTTAGAAGAGGAGGATGATATAGCCTTTTATTGTTATGGATTCCGCGTTGACATGTACATTTCTATGGATAGTGGATTTTTATAAATCTAGTTGATTGCTTATTTTTTTCTTGAAACCAACATGATTAAATTTGGGATTCATATAACCTAGAAGAGGGATCAAGTATATATAGTGAGAAATCAGTAGAGATGGTGTTTGCGTTAATCAAAATAGATGAAATATTGGCTAACATTATTTATAATGAACAACTGCAAAAGAAATAGTAATTGAGGGAGTTAATAGACAATTATTCAACTGCAAAAGAAATAGTAATTGAGGGAGTTAATAGACAATTATTCAACTGCAAAAGAAATAGTAATTGAGGGAGTTAATAGACAGTTATTTAGTTTAGAATATTGAGGCTCAATTTCATCAGGGTTTAAACTTGTTTGGGAACATAGTAATACATGTATGGCCTTTGATTCCAACAACAATTCTAATGTGTTATGTTACTCATAGCCAACATATCTATCATCTCAATTAGAATATTAGAATATTTTCTATCTATAAGTTTGACAATTAGAAGATTTTTGTAGATAGTCAAGAACAAATTTACCGATAACCTCAATAATCTGAGTCTCAGTCTCAATATCATAGAGAATATGCTTCAAATTGTTATGGCATATCAATGGGAGTGTTAGTTGCATGTTATACTTCTCCGAAACTCACACAATTAAAATAAAGGCTACTAGTGATCAAGAGGGTGACTAGAATTGGGCATCTTTAAAGCGTTCATCTAACAATCATGAGATCACATCAAATACCATAAAAAATCCATCTAACAATCATGAGAACAGATCAAATACCATAAAAAATTCATCTAACAATCATGAGATTACATCAAACGACCATAGAAAATTCGTCTGAGCTATAACCTCTTTCACATGTTTCTAAAGCACAGAATTCAGAAAATGGAGTTGCCACCAAGTCAATCAGAGAAGGATGTGTTAATAATTATTCATGGAGAATCTTCAAAAGGATGTCGAGTCTCATTGATTATGTTTTGTTTAGTAATATTGGATGCCAAGAATACTCGATGTTCGATATCCTAACTTAACTTTTCGAGTTTGTTACCTATGCCTTAGAAGTTTCATTTCGTAAATCTTGAATTTTTTTAATAAATAGCTTAAACTGGAAATCCATTTGTTATGTTATTGTTGAAGTATATGGCACGCTTTCTCGTCTTCTTGAATATAAAATGACAAAAGGAGACATATACTGTTATAGTTTGCTAAGTACAACATAACAGTTCATACCTAGTGGTCTGAGATTCCTATAACCAAGAATTATTTAACGGGCACCACAAAAATAGAACACAGATTAATTTCTAAAGAATTGTTTATTACGAAGCATGTCCAGGCTTACCACCTTGAAAATAATACACACATAGCCATGTTGACTCACTACATGAATATTGGAAAAATATATCACTAGCAAGATTGTCCTAGACACTTGTGTGTACATACTTGAAATAGACAAAAGAAAAAGAAATCTCACTCTCTTATTTTCCATATTATTTTTAATATGGTTTTGGTATATTATAAAGGAGTTGTCTATAATGCGATTTTTTGGAGATTCCGGTGACGGAATCCGGCGGAAGAAATGAGGTTAAATCTTGCATTTTAGCAGTTAAAATGGTTTTTTAACTGCATATTTGGATTCAGCGCCCTGGAAAACCCCTGGGAGCCATTGATTGTGCAGAAACTAACTATCAAACTTGGGATTCCAAAGAATTGCTGCCGGATTTTGACCGAAAAAATCCGCCAAAAAAACTTTCAAAAAGTCGCGTTATAGACTACTGCTATTATAAAGGGTTTTGATGTCCATCATATAGGGTTTCGAAATTCATAATATAAATATAAAGACCCTTTTATTTTCGTGCTTTTTTAAATATATTAATTTTCGTGGTTTTTTAAATATATTATTTAATATGATTGAGTATATTACGAAGGGTTTTGAAATTGAATATATATAAATATATAACACGATCTTATAGAATTATTTAAATTTAATTTAATTTTAAAGAATTATGAATTAAATTATTTTTAATTTTCCATTTTTTTATTTGAAAGAAAAATCGGACTTTAATATCTTCTCAGACTTATATATCAAGTTAGTATATAATTTTGAAAATATTACGAAGTAAATTGAAATTATTTTATAATAAAAAGATTTTATTTTATTTTGAAGCATTCTCAGACTTATATATCAAGTTAGTATATAATTTAGAAAATATTACGAAGTAAATTGAAATTATTTTATAATAAAAAGATTTTATTTTATTTGGAAGCATTTATTTATACGGCACACCAAAGTCTCCTCCCAACTTTTCAACAAAGTTGTTTGTTTTCTTATTTAGTATTTTTTGAGTTATATGTGCAATAATAATTATTATTTCTCTTTTTCATGACCTATATATGGATACTGACCTATATATGGATACAGAGACTACTTAAACGTGCTCTATGAATATTTTCGAGAATCAGAAGTAGGAACTTACTTTGTAATATATACAAATCCAAAATATTTCTATTATATCAAATTGAAAAAATTAATTCTTATATTGCCGACAAATATAAGTTTTAAGGAAAATGAATATGGTGGAGAATCAGAAGTAGGAACTTACTTTGCAAGATATACAAATCCAAAATATTTCTATTATATCAAACTGAAAAAGTTTAAGGAAAAATTCTAGCCAGAACGGAATGACATGTTGAAAAACTCTTTGCATTTTTCCTGTAGATTAATTGAAGTTTCGTGTTAAATGTTAATTTCAAAATACTTTTGCATAATTATCTATGATGTATGGATTTTTATTATAATGAAAAGTAGGTTGAAAAACCCATTTTTATTATAATGAAAAGTATGTTGAAAAACCTTTTGCGTAAATATAGGGATGTTATTTATAATAAACTTATTTTCTTGTTTCTAAATGAAATTATGATTTAATGAACTTGATTTTTTAATGTTTAAAGTTTTTTGCTAAATGTTAATTTCAAAATACTATTGCATAATTATCTATGATGTGTGGATTTTTATTATAGTGAAAAGTTAATATAGGGATGTTATTTATAATGAACTCGTTTTCTTGTTTCTAAATGAAATATGACCCAATTAATCCTATTTTTTAATGCTCAATATATGTTTTTAATAGGTAGTTATCCTTATATTTGCAATGTGTGATATGCCCAATATGGTACACTATAATACCCAAATTCAAAATGAAAAAACATATGGCATCCATGTCTACAAATGAATTCCTCTTACAACCTTTTCAATTTAACAAACATATCGCTGTCTCTTTGCACATTTTGGGAAAATTGCTAGTATTAAACAAATTGAAAAAACCACATGGAGAGCTTGCCATATGGTCATTGTATCAAAAGTGACTTAGGTTTTTTCCACATAGTCATTCATGATTAGATGGACAAGGGTGCAGGATTGTTTCGGGAGTTGGTAAATATTATGAATTCTGAATTATATCGGGCAAAATAAAGTTTCTAAAATTCTACACTCCAAAAAAAAGTATGCACAAAGAGGCATTTGATCCCTTTCAATTCATAAGAAATCCAGAGTTAAATGAATATAAACTCCTTAATACAAAGGGAAAAAAGCTACTCCATATACATCGAATATTTTTATCTGTGTTACGGAGTTTATGCATATTTTTTGTTAAACTCAAGTTGTTGAACATTTTAGAGGGTTATAATTTATGGTCAATTGTGAGTGGGGATGAGCCCAAACCCACTGTTGCAGCTTCTATTTCAGATTGGGAGAAATGGGAGATGAAAGAAAAGGTGTTGTCGTGCATGTCAGTAAAGTACAACATTATTCCTCACGTGAAATATTGCAAGACATTCAAGGAAATGTGGGATGTGCTTAAGGGTTTGCATGAAACAACAAATACAAAATCGATCTTATTTTTGAATACTAATCTTTTATCTCTAAAAATGGAAGGAAATGAAATATAAGCAATTTCATATCTTGTGTCAAATATTTAAGTGATAAGTTAGTAGATATTGGTGAAAAGGTGTCTAGTACTTACTTGGTCACCTTCACATTAAATGGCTTAGTGCAAGATTATCAAAATTTTGTTTCAAGTCTCTCTGCTAGAGAGAAACCCCCTACATTTCATGAATTAACAGGAATTCTTCTACAAGAGGAAAGGGTGAAGATATTTAATTTTGGCTTCAGTAGTTCAAATTTGGCATTGGTAGCCAAGGGTAAAAACCATATAGAGGCAAACCATGGGACAAGAACAAAGGAGGCAAGTTTCAAGAAAAACAGAAAGGTATGACACAATCTAAATTTACAACTCATGATAAGAGAAATGATGTTTGTTATTATTATGGAAAACATGGTCATCACTCTAAAGATTGTTATAAAAGAAAATATAAAGAGTTTAGACAAAGAAACAGAAGGCATACTGGAAATTTTGTAGGCAAAGGCACCTCAATTAGTGATGGATTTAAAAATCTTAAATTATGTGTTCCTAATGTTGCATTGTGTGTGGAAACTGATGATGTGAATGCTTTGTTCATTGATTCCGGTGCATCACTCCATATGACTTGTAATAAGGATTGGTTTGATGAATATTATGAGAAGATTGATGGAACATATGTTTACCTAGGAGATAACAGATAACTTAAAGTTCAAGTTTATGGAGTAATACGAGTGAATTTTCCTAATGGATAAGAGTGACAGATCCATAATGTGATGCATATTCCTGGTATCAAAAAGAATTTTGTTTATGTTTATATTATTGTTGATCAGTGTTTGAATGTGGAATTTCGTAAATCAAAATGTGTTGTGAAATATCTTCAATATCACTACAAGGTTATTGCCACAGGTACCAAAGTTGGAGGATTCCATAAGTCGGGTGTGACCAGGATAGTTCATCAAGCATTGGCATCTACAACAATGTCAACAATAGAGTTATGGCATCAAAGGTATGGCCATATAAATGTAATTTAATGTTACTCCATAAGAAAACAATGGTTGAAAGTCTTCCTCTTATGGAGAATGATCATGTTGAATATGAAGACTTGTACTTGGCAATAAGCATAGGGAGGAATTTCCTATACATAAAGAGAAAAGGCAGAGGGAAATACTTGAATTAATTCATACTTATGTATTTGGACCTATTCAAACTAGATCTCTTGGTGGATCATGGATTTTTCTTGTTTTCATTGATTATAGATCTATGTATACATGGGTCTATTTCATAAGAAAGAAGAGTGATGTTTTTGAGTACTTTAAAGTGGTCAAGACTATGGTGGAAAAATAAACTGGCAAGTGCATCAAAATTATTAGATCTGATCTGGGGGGAGAATATAAATCAAGAGAATTTAATCAATATTGTAAAAGAAATGAAATTTTACAACAATTTACAGTGCCACACACACCTCAGCAAAATGGAGTTGCTGAGAGGAAAAAACAGGACACTAGTAGAATTTGCACGTAATGTGCTTCAAGGTAAAAATATTTCTAATGGTTTTTGGGATGAATTTATTAATATTGTTGTTTATTTGAAAAATAGGAGTCCAACCAAAATTTTAGAGCTTAAAACACCTTTTGAAGCATTTTATGGGTATAAACCAGAAGTAATTCATCTTAAAGGTTTTTGGTTGCAAGGAATTTGCTCATATTCCAAAATATGAAAGAAGAAAACTTGATACAAAGTTAATTAAGTGCATATTTATTGGTTATTGTAATGATAAAAAAAAATACAAGTTGTTTGATCCCAACACTCATATATTTCTTGCAAGTATGGATGTGGTGTTTCATGAGAATGCAGATGAAGGTGATAAAATGAATAATACTGGTGTATGGCTTGATGTTGATGATAATGTCAAAACATAAACAAGTGTTGAATAGGAACAGGAACAATCACAAGAACAGGTACATGCTCAAGAGAAAGGAGCATCAAGCAGTCATGACACTCCAAGAAGAGGAGAGGAGACTCCATAAAGAAGAAAGAAAGACGAAAGCAATAAAACTCTAAGAAGTTCATAACGTGAAAGTCAAGTACCTATAAGGCATAAATATTATGCATTAATGTATCTTTTTATGAATGTTGTAAAACCTTCAATCTACGAAGAAGCTAAATAATATGAATAATGGAGAGATGCAATAAATAAAGAATATAACTCTATAATGAAGAATGACACATAGGAATTAACATAATTTCCTAAAAAGAAAGTTCCTATAGGATGAAAATGGTTGTATAATTCTAAGATTAATGCTGATGGAAGTATTGATAAGTATAAACCTAGATTAGTTGCAAAAGAATATTCACAAAAGGAGGGAATTGATTATGAAGATACTTTTTTACCTGTAGCTAAGTTGAACAAAATTATAATTATGATTGTATTAGTTACAAAACATAATTGGAAAATGCATCAATTAGATGTCAAATCTGCATTTTTGAATGGTGAGTTAAAAGAATAAGTTTATTTGGTTCGGCTGAAAGGGTTTGTAAAATAGGGACATGGGCATCTGGTTTGTACGTTAAAGAAATATTTATATGGTTTGAAACAAGCACCAAGATATTGGTATGTCAAAATTAATTATTTCTTTTATGAGAAAGGTTTTATGAGAATAAAAAACAATCCTAACTTATACATCAAGAAAGATGAAGATGGGAATGTTTCTTTGATATCTATATATGTTGGTGATCTTATCATAACAAGAAAGGCATCAAAGTTAATTAAAGCAATTAAAATTTAGTTGTCACATGTATTTAAGATGAAGGACTTTGGTGAATTGCATTATTGTTTAGGTCTTGAAGTTTGGAGAGAATTTGGCAAGACATTAATCACACAAAGAAAATATACAAGGGAAATCCTTAAAATGTTCAATATGATTGAATGCAAGGTGAAGTCTACTCCTTTAGAACAAAATGTTAAATTGTACAATGATGATGGAACCAAAGATGTGAATGGAACCTTGTATCATCAACTAGTAGGAAGTATGAACTATCTCACAACTACTAGGCTATATATGGCATATTTGTTAGCATACTTAGTTAGCTCATGTCTAAACCTCGTGAAAGGCACTAGAAAGCAACAAAGAAATTCCTTAGATAACCGAAGGAACACTTAATTTTGGTATTATGTATACTAATGAATTTGATATTGAGTTGGCAGGTTATTCTGATTCTCACTGGGATGGAAATCTAGATGACAGGAAATCTACTACTCGATACGTGTTCAATATAGGTTCAGGACCAATATCATGGAGCAAAAAGAAACAACCAATTGTTTCCTTGTCATGCACTAAAGCTGAGTATAAAGCATTATATGGATTAGAAGGATACTTGAAGATGTTGGAGAAACACAAGCACATACAGTAATTAGATGTGACAATCAAAGCACTATCAAATTGGCAAACAATCCTATATATCATGTAAGGACAAAGCATATAGACACACAACATCATTTTGTAAGAGAAAAAGTGCAATCGAAAGAAATTAACTTATCATATTGTAATACAAAAGAAAATGTGGTTGACATATTCACCAAGCCTCTTGGAAAGGCTAAATTTGAAATTTGTATAAGTTGTGTGCTGTAAAAAATCCAAATTATGTCGTAAGCCTACCTCAGACTTAGACCAGCAAGCAAGTTAACATGTAGGTCGTGACTAAGGGGAGGTGTCAGAATATTAATCATGATGGCGTTGATCATTGCTCCCTAGTCAACAATTGATGATTTATAATCAATAGTCAACAGGAGTGAGTAAGAAATAATATTCAGTCAGCAGAGATCATTATTGATTCTCAGGCTCATGCATGTATAAATAGTCATGTTTGGTAATGAAATAAACAAGCTCTTGAATTATGTTTCCATATCTAATATTGAAAAAGAAGTTAATTAGAATTATTTATATTTTGGAATAATTTTTATACAATTTTAATTTAACTATTAATGTGTGATGTCCCCATTCATATTTTTCTCCATAATATAGCCTGCATGGATTTTCAGGGTAGGGGATGGCCAGGACTGTGGAGCAAGTTTATGTCATCAAGGGATCTTATGGAGTTTTGAGGATTTTTCATGGGGTCTGATGGAATTCATTTGACATATTCATCATCATGAGAATTTCTACACATCTTGTTTTTGGTTCCATGACTTTCTAATAATTCCCGTAATATAGGGTTATTATTGGCATAATTTAATTAACTATGCTCAAGGTGGCATTCTGGGGAAATTAATTGATGGAACACCTCAGTGTAATAGCTTTTTAGAACCAAAACGAGAAGATCTACAAGATGAGATGTTGAAAAGTGACTTCCAGTGGCCGAAGAGAGTATGGTGGGTGATTTACCATTTTCCTTAGTTAAAAATGACTTTAATTAGTCCTTTAATTAAGGAAAAATAATTAATTAGAGGAAATGGGCCAAAAGTGACTTAAGTAAAATAAAATAAAATAAAAGGTGTCACTTAAAATAAAGTCAATGGAGGAGATTCTAGAATAATAATAAAATAATAAAATGAGATGTTTCTAGAGGCTTGGAGATCTATCCATCATATCTATAAAAAGAGGAGGAGAAGATCATTTGGGGCATCCTAGTTTTTATATTATTTCTTGTATGTGAGGCTAAGGTCCTAGTTCTCTACTCCAACAGTAGCCCCAAGACGGAAACCCTCGGGCGATTCAGTGAGAGTGGGCCAGCACCCATCTCTTCCCTTGGTGAATCCATTCAGGGTTCATAGGTTGCTGTGTATTGGTTTTTCGGTTTGTTTTGGAGGCCGATTGCGACATTATTGTACATCTATCTGAGGTCATTGATCTCAGCTATATGGGTTTTATTTTCATATAAACCTCAGTTCTTCTAATATAATAAAGTTGACGATTTCTTGTTCATTGTGTCATGAGATTGCAGTGCTTTATTTGCTTATTTTTACATGGAAATCTTCTGTTAAATGTATGATAAATTTTATACGAAGGGCTTGTTCCAAAATTTTCTAATTTGGGACATTACAGTGGTATCAGAACATTGAGCTTGGTTTAGCTTACGGGTTCGGGTTTTCATTTTTAAGTATTCGAGGGTTTATTTTGGAAGTACCAAAGTCATCCTTTGTTGCAATTTTTTTATTTTTGTGCCAAGATTTTTATTGCCAGTGATTTTTCAGTGAATTTGATGGATTGAGGAGGTGGGGCATTGTGATATTAATTTCTCTTATTTGGAGCAATGTGTAGAGTTGGGCAGAGTAGGAAACTTGCACTAAATTGGGGCTTCTTTGTATCTTATGGAATCTACCCAAAATATTTTTGGGTCTTTCTGGGTTTTATGAGAGCGGTTTGTGGTTAACATTTTAGAATCTTCTGGGTAGTATGCGGGATGTAAATCAGTATTCCTTCATTAGTTCATTTTATCAGTGAACTAGGTAATTCACACGACTTGGTGAGCTTGACCTTGGCTTGGATTTAAGCCAAACCACTTTTTTGTTTTTTATGGGTTTTATGTGAGAAGTCTCAGGTTAAATTTTCATAATTTTTGGAGTAGCATTAAGGGAAAAATCACCAATTCATCTTCAGTAGCAACAACATAATTTTTAGGCATTGTGAATTAATTATTTGGGTTATTTTGTTAGGCCTTTGCAACAACAGTAAGGTGAGCTTGAAATTTTAAAATTTACTAGCTCATGGATGAGTCACTGAAGCAGCTCACAACCCTTAGTGTTGACCATATCGCCAGGAGAAATTTTATGAGAATATTTTTGGGAGGGTTCAGATTTGGGAAGGATGAGGAACCAAAGCAGAAGCAGTCTCAAGAGCTCCCAAAGAAAAGCTGAACTCAAATGAGGAGAGAACATATATGATTCACATGTCAAGTAGCATGGACACCAAATCACACATGTAAAACTGATAGAGAAGAAAAAACTAAAGAAGAGTGAGGAATGACAAAAAACACAAGTCAACAGAGAAATGAAGGGCCCATGTTTGATCAGGAGTTGCATGTAAAATGCTTTAACTTGCATGAAAACACCTTTGAGGAGCATGAACAGTTGTGTGATAACAACCTACTTATGCCTTTATGTTTGATGATTCCAGATGGTGAGCAACAATTTGATTCCATGCATAAAGAAAGCCCAGGAGAAGACACTTAGGAGGATTTGAGAAATGAGCCATTGGTGGTGGCCCAACATGAAGATCACTTGGAGGTGCAAGGACATGAGGAGGACGATATGCATAGTGTGCGGGATGGGCCATTTTAGATAGTCCGCTAGTGGCTCAAATTGAGCCCATGGTAGAGGATGACTAGACACCTGTGGGTCCAGTTATTGGAGTGGAGCAGATGGATGTGCAGGAAGCCTCCAAGGAGGTAGTATTTGTAGACAACTATCCTTGGGAGGTGTTGGAGATTGACGAGGTAGTTTTGCAGGAGGCTAGTAGGTGGCAGGAGTTGGAGATGGCGATGCATCCATCCTTAGGTCTACCCAATGATGAGGTGCATACAGATATAGTGGTAGCTAGCAAAGCTGCAACATATTCAGGTAGCAGCCTTCTCTAGGAGTTCATACACAGGGCTTGCAACACAGTTTACCCACTTCTTCCCATTAGAGGGAGAGAGGCAAGATTTCTTGGACATGTTTTGATTCTCTAGGTAGAGCATTAGGAGTTGAGCATGGACCAGTATCAGCATAGCAGATGTATTCCTTGCACAAGATTCCATGCATTGGCTTGGCAAGAGATCATGAGTTGGTATCCTCTTGATGGAGTATCAACCTTAGCTTGGGGCACAGTACAACAAGGGCACTTAGATGAGGAGGTTACTATATGTTTATGTGAGCAGTGGGAGGTGGATCGTCAGTTCACTAGTGTTTCCATAGAATTTTCCCTACATCAGCAGAGTGGTGATGACCTTGGCCTATGCTCGAGGTTGGATTGAAGGGAAGTGATGAGTTGGTAGGCGGTGGATGGAGCAGCATCCACAACGGAAGTTATAGCACAGTAGGAGTCATGGAGTATGATAATCCTCCTTGGTGGCAATGAGATCCAAGAGTATTTGTTGATGACAAGTTCAATCAGAGATTGCTCTAGGATCTGGAAATTGAGGGGTTCATTCATGGTGGGTTGACATAGGAGTAGAGCATCAACCAGTCGTTCGTATGGGATTTGGGCATTGGGTCTCAGTTGTGTTAGGCACCAGATTGGTCCACATATTTGGATTGCTTGATGGCAAGCAATCTTGGGGCAGGAGGACTATAATGTCCCCATTTTTATTTTTCTCCATAGTACAACCTGCGTGGATTTCCAAGGCAGGGGATGACTAAGTCACTAGAGAAAGTTTATGTCATCAGGGGTTCCAATGGAGTTTTTAGGAGTTTTCATAGGGTTCGATGGCATTTGCTTTGCATATTCATCATCATTTGTAGTTCCGCACATCTTGTTTTGGTTACATGACTTTCTGATAATTCTTGTAAAACGGGGTTATTATTGGCATAACTTAATTAATTATATTCAAGGTGGTATTCTGGGGAGATTAATTGATGGAACACCTCAGTGTAATAGCTCATTAGAACCGGAATGAGAAGATGTAAGGGATGGGATGTTAAAAAGTGACTTCCAGTGGCTGGGGAGAGTATGGTGGGCAATTTACCATTTTCCTTAGTTAAAAATGACTTTAATTAGTCATTTAATTAAGGAAAAATAATTAATAGAGGAAATGGGCCAAAAGTGATTTAAGTAAAATAAAACAAAATAAAATGGGCAACTTAAGATAAATTCAATGGAGGAGCTTCCAAAATAATAAGAAAATAATAAAATAAGATGCTTCTAAAGGCTTGGAGATCTATCCATCATATCTATAAAAAGAGGAGGAGAAATCATTTGGAACATCTTGGTTATGATATTATTTCTTTTAAGTGAGGTTGAGGACCCGTTTCTCTACCCCAGCAGTAGCCCCAGAACAGAAACCCTCGGGTGATTCTGTGATAGTGGGTGAGCACCCATCTCTTTTCTTACCCTCGGGTAATTCTGTGAGAGTGGGTGAGTGATGGAGTGGGTGCAGGCGTTAGGGATAATTTCCCCAATTTGGCGGAAATCTCCTCAATTCCCCTTGAAGCGTCTTCAGGAGTATCAATCATGAAACTGATAGTTTCATTGCCTCAATTGTTTAAGGTATCCAACACATCAACGTAGTGAACTGTATGGACTTTCACTAATTCCTCATTTGCTGCGACAACATCTTCTAATGCAGTTCTATCATCGCCCACAACATCCTGTTCGAATAACAAAACATCAATGTTTTTGGGTACAGGTATCTTTCTCCATGCTAAAAGTTTCAACAAAGTAGACTTTCCCTTACCATTTGGACCGACAAGCCCATAACGCTTTCCATGAGAAATTTTCACAGAGGCATTCTTCAAAAGCTCCTTACCTCAGGCCGCAAGGGGAAAGGAATCAATTTTAATGTCTTTGACATTGGCATCAGCTGTATCATCTCCATCAAGAACGGCGCTTCCCGACCTATAACAACAGTGACAGCTGCAGTCCTAACTTCTCGTAAAACTCGAGGCTGACTGACTTTCGAAATACTGAGATGATATGCAGCATTTAAAGGAGCTGGTACTCGTGTTATATATGAAATCAATAACCTGCGAACAAACAGACCCACCAATGCACTTTCCTGTACCATAGCAGCATCAATAAATGGATGGATATCCTTTGGACCCGACGCTTCCTTACGCTGACCCTTATAATAATTCGCTCCGGTAATCTGAGTTCTCACATAATAATTCCAAAGCCCTTCTATGGTGCAGTATTGGTTTCAAACCTATAAGGTAAGAAATAAAGGAGATAAAGGAATAAACAAACTAGAAAAGATATGAAAATCAAAACAATGTATCTACTGCCACTCCTTTTTAAATGCAATTTCGGCAGCAGCTCACTGCCCATGACAAGGAACCGCTCACATTTTCACATGTTATAAAGGCCCTAGCACCCAATACCATCAACCGATCTGTTCTTCTAATTGTGTTTCATGGAGAGGTCATAATACCATATTGAAATAAAACAGATAATCAAACCCACTAGACTATTCATGTCAAGATAACATTTCTTCGGCACTTTCAGTTACTGCCAACTTGCCCAGCATACAAATGGTAGAATTTTCAAAGCTAATAGAAGTTCGGTAGCTTAACTTAGTCCATTGCAAACAATATTTCTACAATGAAATATAAAAAAACGATCTAAATTGTTCCAACACACACAGTAAAGGAATCAAGACGCGAATAGGAAGGCGATTCAACCCTGTAATACACAATCAATTAAATTATTGGATGCATGCATAAAATTTAACAGGAAATCGTTGAACTAGAAACGTCGGAGAAATTTTCATAATGATACTTCTGGCACCGCCCCTCTCCAGCAAGCTTGGTGGCCAATTTTTTTTTTTTTAATAATGGATAGGTCTTCTCAGACCTTACCTATTACAAAAGCAGGCTTTTTACATAGCAATTTAAGGCTTTTTACAACTTATCTATCTGTGAAAAGATAGCATTTTTTATTCTCTACTTTTATGCTATTTTTAACTGAAAAATATAGCATGTTTTATTCTCTACTCTTATCCTATTTTTTAACTAAAAAAACATAGAAATTACAGGCTAAAGGACCCCACTCCCTTGCCTGTAGATTTTTTATTTTATTTTTGGAATAAGTTGGAAGACTTTTTCCCTCTGAGTCGCATGCTCCTGCATCAGACTCCCAAGGTATAAAATGATCATGATCTCCTGATCATGCTTTTTAAATCATTGTCCGCCTGGATCCGACATTTTCTTTTGTAACTCATCATCAATTTCTGTTGTCGTATGCTGCTTTTCTCCCGGTCTCCATATCTTATGATGTCTTGCTCCACTAGCTGCACTTTCACAATCTGTCTCTGTTTTCATTTTGCTGCTGCTTCTGTTGCTTCTCTTCCTTGCTGATGTCTTCACTTTCAACATGATTCTTCTGATTAATTCAATTTCCTTGTCCAATAAATCTTCAAGTTGCTGATTTCTTGCTGCCTGCTGAGCTAAGACAGCTTGCTCAGTTCTTACTCGTTCAATTTTTACCGTCACTTGCTGACTTCTTGCTTCTACACTTGTTTCTGTTCCTACCTTCTCATTTCTTACTTCCACCCAATCATCCATGCCCTCTTGTCTTCTACAACGGAAAACTTCTTCCTTGCCTTTTCCTATCAGCAACTTACTCGACTGGTACTTTGCGTACTCCTTTTCGCTATTTTCATCTCTATGCATCTGCAAGTCCCAATTCTGAAATTGAGATTCTTTCTGCACTGAATTCTGATCATTCAGCATCCTTTCCAGCAACATAAGGTCCTCATCCCATGGATTAGAAATTTCCACAGAATTCTCGTCTTTCTCTTTCATTCGACTGTTCAACCGAGTCAAATGTCCTTCAACACCCGTGATAATACCTGCATTCACAAAGCACTTGTTAAAACAAAAATCATAAGGCATCAGTGCCTTACTTCCCTCTGCCAGCATTTCAGTATGTTGTTCTGAGTTCTCCATCTCAATCAGCACATCAGTATGTTGATTCTCTCTGCCCAAATAATTCTCTAAAGAATTCTCAAGACTATCAACTAGTCTTCCTCTCATACCATCTGTTTCCACGATGTCTTTTTCCTCTTGTTCACTACACTGAACTCTTTCTTCTGCAATCTCCCTGTCATACTCTGGATTCTCCAACAAGTATTCCAACAATGCAATTTCTCTGTGGCATTGT
>APFE031290754.1:50826-78991 GCA_000404065.3 Pinus taeda
AATATACTTGAATTATGTTTTCATGAAATCAAAATATATTTACAAATAAAAAGAAGCTTAAGCTCCTTTCACTCACAGTGAAAACCAAGATCTTATAGAGGTTTACGAACGCTCTTTTCATTTTTAAAATAAAACATTGTGATCATATACATATTAATTTCCCAATACGTTAATTTTGGACGTAGTAAATATATTTTCCATGAGCATACCAACTGCGTAAATATATTTACAGTGATTTCAATTGACTGATATTTTGCAGAGATGGGACGTCTACGCAAGTCATAAATTCATTTACTTACATGTTCTTTTCCTTAAAAAGAAAAATCTGCAAGTTGATTTGTTTGTACTATTGATATTAACAATGCTCAAAAATCTTTTAGAGGGACAAAATTTTCTTTTGTCCATGGTTTGGTGAAAATCCCTGCAAATTACTCTTTCTATCTCTTTTACATGGATAAAACTTTCTTTTGTCAATGGTTTGGTGAAAATCTCTGCAAATTACTCTCTCCCTGAATGCTCCAAAAAATTTCTCTTAGTTCTCCGATGAAATGATACTTTGTGTCAATGTGTTTGCTTCTTTTGTGAAAAACTGATTTTTTGAACAAAGCAATTACAGGATTGTTGTCACAATAAATTTTTGTTGCTTCTTCTTGTTCATGTCATAAAACTTTCAACATTCTTCTCATCCAAATTGCTTGGTAGATTGCCCTGTTTTTGTGACATATTTAGCTTTGTGGAAAGAGAAATTATTGGTTGTTTCTTGGAAGCACATGAAATGACTCCCTAGCTCAAATGAAAAACATAACCTGATGTGCTCTTTCTATCATTTGCACTTCTTGCCTAAATTCATTTGTGTAGTAGTATACAACATGTCATATTTCTTGGTTCCATTAGCATACCTTATAATTCTTTTAGCTGTGGGCCAATGTGTGTCATTTGGTGTCTCTATGAATATTGAGACCAAACTAACTATAGGTCTAGTTGCAGTGAAGTACATCAAAATGCCAACCATACTTTTGTACACTATTGGATTTACATTGTTGCTACAATCTTCTTTACTCAATTTCAAACTCATGGTTATTGGAGTTGGCACAAGCTTGCTATTTTGGATTTAAACATCTTTAAGATGTTTGATGCATACTTTGTTTGAGAAACAAAAATGTCATTTTTCATTTGTTTCACTTCTATACCTAGAATATATCTTAACAATCACAAATTTGTCATTTCAAACTCATTTTTTATGACCTCTTTGAAGTCAGCAATAAGAAGATCATCATTCCCTATGAAAATTAAATCACGTACATATAAAACCACAATTAGAATTTTCCCATCACTTTATTTGATGTAGATTGTAGGCTCACCATCACTTTTTCTCAAGCCATTGTTCAACAAATATGTGTCTATTCTGCTATACCATGCATGCAATGTTTGTTTCAACCCATAAAGAGCTTTCTTTAGTCTATACACTTTGTCTTCTTAACCTTGAACCTCATAACCAAGTGGCTTCTCCACATACACTTCCTCTTTCAATATTCCATTCAAAAAAGTTGATTTCACTTCCTTTTAATATACCTCACACGTCTTATGTTGTGCTACAATTGCTAAAATTGTCCTCAGTGTCGCCATTCTTGCGAATAGTGCAAAAGTTTTAGCATAATCTCTTCTTGGTTTTTGTTTTTATCCCTTAACAACTAGCCTTGCCTTATGCCTTTCTACACTTCCTTCTACATTATTTTTGGTCTTATAAATCCACTTCACTCCTATGACTTATTTTCCTTTTGGAATATTCACTAACTCCCATGTATCATTATTTTTTATTGCATCTATTTCCTCATCCATTGTTGCTACCAGTTTTTGCTCCTTGATTACATCTTCAAAATTAATTGTATAATCTACATGAGAAAATAGAGAAAAAAGAGCATTCATACCTTCACTACTTTCACCTTCATTTTTGTAATAAATATCATTCAAATTTCTAAATTTTTGCCTTCTCAAGCTTGCCAAAGTTTGATTTGATGTGTCACTTAAAGTTGAACTTGGAGAATGTGGATTTGTTGATATTTGTTGCACACTTGGAGGAGTATTTTCTTGAATGTGCGAGGTTGTCCTATTGCTTGTTGAAGGTTTCACTTGAGGACTACTTTGTTGAGCTTGTATAAGTGTAGCAGGAGTCACCATTGAAGAGTTACATGTTATTGTTGATTCCTCTTTTCCTTCTTATAGTAGGCTTGTTGCTACATTAATTGTCTTCTCCAAACTTCCATCCCATGCTTCATATTCTATGAATTGCACATCTTTGTTGATTATGACATTTTTGTTTATTGGATTGTAGAGTTTATATTCCTTGAATTCATCACTATAACCAACAAACATGCATTTCCCCCCTTGTTGTCCAACTTCTTTCTTAATTCATCCGGGACATGTGCATATGACACACATCCAAACACTCTCATATGAGTGGCACTATGTTTTCTTCCACTCCATGCTTCTTCTCGAATCATGTTCTTTACACTTTTGGTTGGACATATATTTATAATGTACACTACGAATGATACAACTTCAACCCAATATTCATTTGGAAAATGCTTTGCCTTTAACATGCTCCTTTCCATTTCCATAATTGTTCTATTTTTCCTTTTAGCAACACCATTTTGTTGATGTGTGTATCTTGTTGTGAATTGTTTGTGAATTCTATGCACCCTGCAAAAACGTCGGAATTCATTTGAGATGTATTCACCACCTCTCTCAGTTCTCAAAACTTTGATGTAGTGCGCACATTATTTTTCAACAAGAGTCTTGTATTGGCGAAAACATTCCAACACTTCATTTTTATGTCTTAGAAAATAGACCCATGTATTTCTTGTTAAGTCATCTATGGTTGTCAAGAAATAGTAGCTTCCACCAATTTATAGTGTATGCATTGGTCCACACAAATATAAATGGATGATCTCCAAGGATGTATTTTCCCTTATTGAATTTCCTATTGGAAATGATTCTCTATGTTGTTTTTCCAAAATGCATCATTCACATAATCTCTCTGGATTTTCTATAAGTGGCAAACCCTTTACCATGCATTTCCTATGTATCAAATTTACACCTCCAAAGTTAAGATGCCCAAATCTTAGATTCCATAGCTAACTTTCATCTTTCATCTCTGCTTGAAAGTTTGTTTGTGTGACTGTTGCAACTTCTATTTTATCTTCATGTGAATGCAATGAGAGTTTTATTTGATCAACCTCTTCCTTCAAATCTGGTTTTATCCTTAGGGGAAACATTCTATTTTTTGTCATTTGAACCTTTGCAATCAACTTCTTACTTGGAAATTTATCAAAGATAGTGCATTCTCTATTTTTGAAAAAGACTTTACACCCCTTTTGCATAAGCTATCCAATACTTATCAAATTGTGTTACAGAATACCTAGCTGAAATATACTTCTTCTCCCCCTTCTTGGTTAGAATATTGACATTTCCTTTACCCATCACTGACACTTTGTTATTAGTCCCTAATGTGACTTACGATTTTACACTTTCATCCAAATTGGAAAACATTTTTGTGTTTTATGTCAAGTTATTTCTGCAATCGGAGTCTAGAAATCATACATCCCTTTGCTTCTCTTGGGCTACATTACAAGCTTAAAACATATTGTCTTTATTCTGATCTTCTTTTGTAAAATTTGTATTTGGCTTACTAATATCATATTGTTTCTTTTAACATTCACTTGCATAATGCCCATGCTTCTTGCAATAATGACATTGAACTTGAGATTTATCATGCCTGTAGCCTTGTGCTTGATTTTGGCTTGAATTTTGACTTGCATTTTGAGTTTTGCTTCTTCCACATGATCTTGAATAGTTGCTTCTTCCACATGAGCTTGAATAGTTTCTTCTTCCACCTTTGTGTAGTATTCTTCCTTTACCTATAAAAAATTATGTTACTATACCTATACCTTGACCCACTTAGACTTGTGCCTTAAAAGCATGTTCCATCGAAGATTTGTTGACCTGCTTAACCTATGTTCATGAGAAATGAGTGAGGCATGGAGCTCATCTACTTAAAAATGTGAGAGATCCTTTGTCTGTTCTATGGCGACAATAATAGAATCAAACCTTGTTGGTAAACTTCTTAAAATATTTTCAACAACTCTCCTTTCTTCAATTGTTTCACCATGATATCTGATTTGAGTTACCAATCTAATAAATTGTGTAAAAAAGAAGTCTATTGTTTTAAATTCCTTCATACCTATTGTTTCAAAATCACTTATCAACATTTGCAATTTTTTTTTCTTTGCCTTTGCCATGCCTTGATATGTTGTCTAGAAAATGTCTCATGCTTCATTGGAATTTGTTGTTGTTGCAATCTTTGGAAATATACTCTCTTGCGCTTCTTGGAATAGGTAGAAGAGGGCTTTAGAGTCCTTCTTCATGTTATCTCTAAGCAAGTCTCTCTTTACTTGTGTTAATGCATTATATATTGTTGCATTAGATGGCTTTTGGAACCCGTTCTCTACTAATCTTGATAAAAAACAATGTATTCATTGTGATTGCCTAATAATCATAGTTCATGCCATTAAATTAAAGAATCTGTTGATTTTTCAAGCTTGAGATTAAGCTGCCATTGTTCATTGATAAAATAACAAAACTTTGATACTCCTTGCACTAAAACCTGCTATGATAATCCATGCACTGGTAAACTACCAATAATGCCACATAATAGTAAAGGAAAAGGAACACACAGTAAAAAAGATAAGAGTTACGAAAAGAAAACAAAACAAAGTTCACTGCCAAAGAATAAGATAGGGTAATGCCCAGTAATATATAGAAATGAGCTATTAGAATTGAACACACAAGGAAATATATTAGAATTGAACACACAAGGAAATATACACAGATTATGTTTTCATGAAATCAAAATACAATTACAAATAAATGGAGGCTCCAACTCCTTTCACCCACAGTGAAAACCAAGATTTTGTATAGGTTTATGAACTCTGTTTGTGCAGACAATAGAAACTAGTTTTTACGCACAAACTGATATTTTCTCTAGACACTGCAATAAAAAACTAAGCTTCATGACATAAATTAAACATGCATTAATATTAACACAAGACAACTATTAAAATAAAACATTGTGCGCATATACATATTAATTTCCTAGTATGTTAATATTGTGCGCAATAGAACCATGCATTCAATGAACATACCAAATGCGTGCAGTTATTTACAATGATTTTGATTGACAGATGTTTTGCAGAGATGAGAAAAGTATACACACGTTATAAATTCATTTACTTCCATGTTCCTTCGGCCATACCAAAAAAAAATATGCAAGTTGATTTTTCTATTCTCTCTAGGTATGGCTCACGATCAGGTTCATTAATTTGGTAGCTGGGATTAATTTCCAACATTAAGAAGCATTAAAGTAATATTCTATCTCCATAGCTTTTAAAAACCTATATAAAATTATTTAGCATCAATTTTTCCCGCAACATAATTAATACTATTTGATCATATTTGGTATGGTATGTAGGCTTATTGTAATGTAATTGGTTATCCAAGATGGTTAGTAGAGGAACTGAAAATAAGGGATTTAGCAAATGTGCCTTTTTTTACATAGTGTTTTTCATGACAATGCTATTAATAATCGAGGTAGACAACAGACAGTGTGGAATTTGTGAGAACAAAAAAGTCATCACTTGTTGAATCATCTAATTTAATGGTTTTAGCAAACATAACTATGTTGACGAATGTAGTAGCTAATGGAGATGGTAAGTGTATTCACGTGCATTTATGGGAAAGAACTAATAATTTTATTGTAGTTTATATAGATGGAAGTCCACTATCTTACCATTTACACTGAGGGTATGGATCAAGACCAACCAATGGAGATAAATAATTATCTTTTTATATGTAATCTTTTCCCAAGGTTTTCTTTGTCAATTTAATATTGATACTTTGTGTTATGGTGGCTTATTGTTTTAATAATGGTTTATGTTGTTCATGAACTACATATTATCTTATTACATCCATCTGTGTAGTTCCGATCCCATAGAATCATGAAATGAAATGATGGATATAATAAAGAAGTACCTAAAATCTGGAGCAAAAGTCTCATCATACTTTTCTCCCTCTTTCTAGGAGAACCCTCTAGCCATGAATCACTCTTTGTATTTGTCAATGCACCTATCTATAGCATGCTTAATCATATAAATCCACTTGGAATTCACTACTCACTTCCCTTTAGGGCTTGGCACTATTTCCCAAACATCATTCTTCATGATTGATTGACACTCCTCATTCATTTCTTCCTTCCATGCCTGCTGACTCTCTACTTCTTCATAAGTGGAAGCTTCTTCATCAATGAGTTTTTCATGAGAGCTACAATGGTTGGAGAACCTTTTAGGTTTCTTCTCTTTTCTAGATGTGCCATCAGGAGTTGCAGGTCCTTCTGCCTCTTCTAATGTGGATCTAATCCATGCTAGGATTTTCTTGATCTTTAGAACTATGACTAGTTGTTGAGGCCCTTATGGCCTTTTGGTACATTTTGTAGAACTTGAGTTCTCTTCTCTTGAGGACTCATGCTTTACTTCATCCAAGGAATCTACAGAGACTTCATTAGACCTCCAATATGCCACTTTCATTAAAAGTGACATCTCAGTTGACCTCAATTCGTCACTACTATTGAATGTAAATTCAGTAAGCTTTTGAAGATTCACTGTATCCAACAAATATGGCTTTATTTTCTGAAGGTTCAGACTTGTTCCTCTTATCTTTAGGAACATGAATATATAAAGGACAACCAAATAGTCTCATGTGCCCAACCTCTAGCTTCCTTTTCGAGAAATCTTCTTCAAGAGTCACACCTTCTCAAATTCTGTGAGGACTTCAATTCTAAATATACACATTTGTTTGTAACGCTTCACCCCATAATAACAATGGAAAGCCCAAATCATGTGTCATGGACTTGATATATTCTTTAATTGATCCGTTCTTATGTTCTACTACACCATCTTATTGTCGATTATAGGGAACAGTTAGCTCCCTCTTAACTTGCTTGCAGAAAGAAACAAACTCCTTTGAGGTGTATTTTCCTCCATAGTTAGATCTTAGTATCTTGATCTTTTTACCTATCAAGTTTTCCACTTTAGCTTTGAATTCATGGAACTTGTCAAATACTTCATATTTTGTCTTCAAGATATATATCTACGTCTTACGAGAGAAGTCATCAATAAATGTCACATAGTACAACGAACCACCAAGCAATTTTACAGGCATTAGACCACATACATTGGAATGAACCAAGTCCAAATCTTCCTTAGATATTTTGTCACTATTTAGAAATGGTTTCTTGATGTAGTTCCCAAGAGTACAACTTTTGCATATGCCATTATTATTTACTTGTAGTTCAAGAACTCCTGACACTATTTCAATTAACCTAGGAAATTCTCTAGAATGAAGATTGCCATACCTTCAGTGCCATAACTCAATTGGATATATTTTTTCATGTACTAATGCTTGATCTAGATGACTCATAAGTCTATATATTCTACCATCACGAATCCCAATAACCCTAGCATCATCTATACTAGAGCCCTTTGACCAAACAAGTACTTTTCCATCCACAAAAGCAACCCTATATCCTTTATCTTCTAAACAAGAAACAAAGAAAATATTATTACGTAAAAGACATTGTTGAGATGAACATTGTTACTAGATTTCAGCTCTATGGATGCCTTCCCAATTCCTTTGACTGCATAGATGTTGTTTTTTCCCAATTCGACCCTTTGGGATAAATTTCTTTTTCTTTCATGCTTGAAAAATTTATATGCTCTCCGGTCATGTGTCTTGATGTTACATTATCAACCAACCAAGTGCCATCATCATCTACAAAGAAACCTATCAAAACATAAAAGTGGAATAAATATTTGTCACCCTTGGATCTCTTTGGTTTTTCATCTTCTTCAACTTTTGTTGTAGAAGCATGTTTTTCCCATTTTCTTTTCTTGTTAGTCATATTAGGACAATCTCTCTTGAAATGTCCATATTCTTAACAGCCATAACATTGTATATTAGATAATTCTATCTTCTTCTTAGAGTAAGAATATCCCTTTCCTAACTCCTTATGTTGAGGTCCAAACTTCTTCTTTCCCTTTTTCTTGAAGCGAGTTGTAAGGTCTTAAACTTCTTCATCTTGACAATTTCTACACATCAATCTTGATTCTTCTTAAGCATGTGATGTCCATAATTTCTCAAATGAAGGAGCTTCTTTCCTGTTAGCACTTTGTAAATCCCTTAAGACTGAGGAAAGGGATCCTAGAAGTAACCACAAACCACTTGTAAGTTAAGGTCCGACCCTCGTAGCCTTGGAGAGGGCTATCTCACAGGATCAACTATTAATCAAAGACTGATAGGATATGGGTTTTAGACTGGTAATTAAGTTCAAAAGGTAGATGACATAATATTTAATGAAAATTATTGGGAGAGAGGGCTAATGAAATATAAGATCTTAAAACATCAAGCCATGCATGAGCCATCTAGATAACAAAGGCAAGGTAGGCACATATTTCAAGTCATTTATGGATTTTAGTATAGTGAAGAATAAGGGAAACACAAAAATATTCAGTTAAATGTAACAAATCATATAATTATGAATTCTGTTACATAACTAATTACCAACTATTTAGAAGAACCATGACAGAGAAATAAATAATTCCATCATGTATAAGATCCACAATTATCCTGAGCATCTAAGGATGAATTCAAGACAACAGCTTCATAAATGAATATCATGTTAACATAAAGGAGACACAAAATTGAAACCACACACCACAAGAATCTTTGAAACTCATAGAAAATTCCATTCTGAACTTTTTATCAAAATGTTTACATACAGTGCATCCTCCTATACTCAAAAACTACCCATTCTTTTTATTACATTGTACCTTTAAATACCCATTTGGCCAAGGACCAGATACATTACATTCATCCACTAAGTGGATCAAAAGGTGTTTTTCATCATTTTTCCTAACAGAACAAAAAGATTCAGGTCAACACAAGAACAACATCTTTATCCTCATCTGCTTGTAGCGCTCTGGAAAATCCCAAATTGTCTGCCATGGTGCCAAAACTCCTGCTAGCAATGGCCACAAATCCTCTAGATTCCTTGGTTCATTCATCTTCTACTTTATCGGTCTCCTTCAACCTTATCGAGTTTCTTTGCTTAGCAAGGAGGATTTCTTCGCTATTTTCTAACAACAGGTTCATTTTGCAAGGTGAAAGTTTCCATCATCCTTTCCATTGTTTTTATCACAATGTCCAGCTTATGGTCCGGCAATGGACAAGTATCCTCCTTCACTTCTTCCTTCCTTTCATCTTCCATACTGGCATTTTTTTATCAATAGATTGGTTTCCACATCAACCACAACTTTTTTCATGTCCTCCAAAGTGGCAAGTTTCCTGTCTCTGAGCTGATAAGTAATCTCAGCCTCAAAACCATCTGGAAAATGAAGCATAGGCAATGTGAGAGGAGGTTTTATATATGAAGGTATGGCAATAAAAACTCTGTTAAATCTGGTTGAGAATCCTTGGAATGTCTCACCAGGCAGCCTCTTTAGGTTCCGATATTCATCCATAATCTGAAAAGGGTTCACTTTGACCTCCCATTTATCAATGAAAACATGGTCAAATTGTTGGAAAGAAAGAATACTTCCAGCTTCCATGTTTTTATACCGTGTCCTAACTTCTCCCATAAGGCTTTGAGAAAATAGCCTGTTGTAGCTCAATCTTCTACGAGATTGTAGCTTGATCCTGTACCATTAAAATGAAAAATATGTTGCAATCAAAAAAAATTATCATGAAATTAATATGCACAGTAATGAGCGAGTTTTTCAAGAAGGAAAGAGGAAAATCTCTAAGGATATTTGGTATTACAACATCTCCAATTGTGGGGAAGGGTTGAGATGCTTTACATCGTATCTTGGTTTATCTAGAGTGAGTATAAAAGTTAAGGGAAATTCTACACTCAATTTTTATCTTAAAACAGTTTCTCTTCCATAATTTATAATTTCCACGCGATCAATAAAAATGGATTTCATCTTCAAGCAAGGATTCTTAAAGGGTTTACTCTTACAGTTTTTTTGTGAAAGTAATGGAATTGGTAATGTTTTGATTACTCTACAAAGCATACCATTATAATTCAGAGAGTATTTCCTATTCAAAGCAAAGCAAAATATTCTGCCATAGTTTGGGTAATTCTCCACTAAAGATCCTTGATTGTTTATAAGAAGAAGAGAGTTTGTTATAAATTCTCCTTGGGCAAGGTAAAGATGATTAATATTGATAAAAGGAGTGTTAACTTTTATGGAACGGGGTCAAGAGAGAAGCTGTCAGGGGCCATTATTTTTCATACATCTTGGGACAATTATGGTGGATTTCATGAGGTATTCATTCATGAAGTAGAAAATACCAAGAGGTATACCACGCCTCATTTTGGTTGCAGATGGAACGTCACTTACAATTTGTCTTCTTGTTTTGGTACACCTTACACTCTCAAAGAAAGGTTTCAAGGTTCGGCTATGTCCACCTATGGTAGAGATTCATCAATTATTTACACCATTGACTTCCAAATATTCTGACCCTATAGAGACTCTTATTATTGCCTTTACTCCCAAAAACCTTTGATCACAGTTTTTTTGATGTATCAAATACTATTCCTACCAACTTGGAAATAAGGATGGGAAATAAAAGATCGGGATACCACAAAAATTAAGCCAGTCATGTGCCAGTAGAAACAAAACCTGGGAAAATATTCATCCTTCCTGCCATTGATTCTTCTTAGTGTGAAGCTCTATGGTACTAACGAAGTTGTAGAATGTAGAATCACATATTCAGCCTGGAAAATCATGTACTGAGTAGGAATATTTCTAGCCAGATAAATCTGTTACTAAAGGACAGGTGGCGGTGACAATCATAAGTGGAAAAAATGTCAAGGGGGCATGATTTAGTGAATTATTCTCATGATAGCATCATGAGAATAGATACGATTCATTATGGAATGGGATTTCTTGTTCTAAATCACTGGCTTCTAAAAGACAACCAATTAAATCCATCATTGTGCAAAGTAATTTTTGCAGGCATCTACAGGACATGAATTTCGGGCTCACTTTTTGTGCAAACCGTGTTGAATTTTGAAAATCTGCGATCTGGGTTTTTTTGGCATAATAGCTCCAATTGATTTCAACGTGGGAATTTTCAAAAAATTCGAAGTGATTTTAGATTTGTTCTTAGTTATTTCAAAGCCCAGTTTTTGTAAAAACACCCTGATGCTGGAATTCGATTTGTGTTTTGATAATGTGGATGAACTTCATTCAATTGTCTATTGCAGGAGGTCGGTTAAGGAGATTATATTATTACAGGATCATGGAGATTGATTCAACCATGTCATATGATTGTAATGTTGTTGGTGAACATCCTACAACAGAAAAAACACAACGCATCATTGTTGTATGGTGCACATTTCCCAAGTCTGGAAATCAACAACGAAGCGCATGAAAATTTAGTGATTCTCATTATTATTTTTTATTATTCATAGCCACCAATGTCTGAACATAAGGCATTTATGGAATTCATCAATAATATCACCAAAGCACAGATCAGGTGCAGTCTCATGTTCTCTCCTAAATCGTAGCAAGAAATTTCGATACAGAGTATTTGAAGAGGCTTGATCTTCAGAGGCAAGTAAATGACGGAGACTTTGTTATTTCCAATCAATGGTTCAGAATCTTGTGTTCAGATCCAACAGAAACCCAAAGGCACAAACTACACGAATTTTATGCCAGAGACAACCCTCGTAGAGTGGTTTGGCCTAAACAACTTGTTTGCATATTGGCAGTCACGATTCATCATGGAAATACCTTCTTCTATTCCTGAAACCACACAAGTGGTTATATAGGTAGTATTTGATTTTCATGAGATGTATGTGGTTTTGTTGATGTGTGCATAAACATGGCATCGGGACCCGCACCGACATTCATTCCCCAACACACCTCCACAAAACATTGGCATAGTCTTTGGCTCAAACGTCTTTTTACATGTTCTAAATATTGAAGAATTTGAATGCATATGAAAATAACTAAGATGTGTTTTGTAAAAAGATTATTGTATATTTCTTATATATAATATTTGTAACTTATAATTTAGTTTTTCAAAATAAACAGTTTTATAATTGGTTTAAGAGAAAAAGTGTTCGATTACTAAGTCTATGAGTCAGTTCCAAAAGGGATTCTCTATTGACATTTAGTTAGTTAGGCTGATAAGGGAGAATAAAATTGGATAAAAAGCTCATTGAAGGGGTTTGGAGTCTACTCTTCTTCATGATTGAGTATTGTAAATGAGAATATTTTTGAAACCCGAATAATATATGTTAGTTTGATTCTAGCATTTGTGTTGTAATGATTGTTTTCTCATGTGTCCGAGCATTCATATATGTGTTTCCTCCCTTGGACAGAGTAAGAAGAAGTTGGCGTTTTAGTTTATGTTTTTAATGAATTTACTTCGTTGTAATCATTAAAAAATAATCTTGAATCCCTTAATGAAGCGCTCCACATCCGGGGATATGATTCATATTCTTTTTCTTCATCCATCATTCTTTCTACAAATTTGAAGCACAAATTCTTAATTTCTTATGCCAAAACTCTGTCTCCTTCATTTTCTGCTTTCCATCTCCACCCTGCAACTCTTATAATCTCTGGCCATTATGCTTTAGAAGGCTAGGGTTTCAAAACCAAAACTTTGGGTTACAAGCCTTCAACGCCTGTACTTATGCCCATTAATTTCAACCTTTTTATCCAATCTCAAAATGTCTCAATAATTGGTTCCCCTACAGCCAGGAACTATCTCTTGAGGTACAACACAACCTTAATTTCACGTCTTCATAATCAACTTCATCCAAATCCATAAAATCCATAATTCTATTTACATGTTGTCATGCCATGAATTTTCCTGTGCTATCAAATTTAGGTAGCCTTTGCCCATAATTTTGTGGCAATTCATGCAAACATGCTAACAGATGTAATGGGGCATATTGGGCAGCAGACAAGATTGATATCTGAAAGGAATTTTTATCAACGGGGTTATGATTATCAATTGGACCTTATTCAGGACAACTCGTTCAAACAAGAGATACACTTGCAACTTTAGGAAAATGATATACACCTCTCAAAGAAGACTTGTGCGCATATTTATAGTCTACATTCAGGTATAACATATATATCCCTTTGCTATACTCAGGAAAAAACTAGAGGCAATTGATACAATAGAAAATTATATCCTACAAAAATATCAGGCTCAAGTCCCTGACTTTGACAAAATGCTTTTCCATCCTTCCTTGATCAACTTTGTCCTTCTATAAATATGTTTTGAAGTCATGGAGTCATCAAGTGAATGAATTTAACCTTCTTGTGTCTAATTATTTTCCACCATCAACAATAAGATCGACAACTTTAAGAGTCTTTCCTGGAGAAGACTAACTTTTGTTTGCTCCCCGGGAACGGAACCACTATGTTAACACTCTGTAAATCCCTTAAGGCTGAGGAAAGGGATCCCAGAAGTAACCACAAACCACTTGTAGGTTAAGGTTCAATCCCCCTAATCTTGGAGAGGGCTCTCTTGCAAGATCAAATATCAATCAAACACTGATAGGATATGGATTTTAGACTAGTTATTAAGTTTGAAAGGTATATGAGATAAGATTTAATGAAAATTGTTGGGAGAGAGGGCCATTTAAATATAATATCATACAATATCAAGGCATGCATGATCCATCTAGATAACAAAGACAAGGTAGGCACATATTTCAAGTCATTTATCGATTGTATTATAGTGAAGAATGAGAGAAACACAAAAATATTCAGTCAAATGTAGCAAATCATATAATTATGAGTTTTGTTACATAATTAATGACTAAATATTCAAAAGAAACATGATAGAGAAATAAAGAATTCCATCTTGTATAAGATCCAAAATTATCCTGAGCATCCAAAGATGAGTTCAAGACAACAGATTCAGAAATGAATATCAAATTAACATAAAGGAGACACAAACTTGAGACCACACACCACAGGAATCTTTGAAACTCATAAAAAAATTTTCTTTGAGCTTTTTATTAAAATGTTTACATACAGGGCCTCGTCCTACTCTCATCAAATCCCCATTATTTGTCTTTACATTGTATAGTTAGCCTTTAAATACCCTTTTGGCCAAGGACTAGATACATTTCTTTCATCCACTAAGTGGATCAAAGGTGTGTTTTATCATTTTTCCTAACAGAACATCAAGATTTAGGTCAACAAAAGAACAACATCTTTATCCTCATCTGCTTGTATTCCTTTGGAAAATCCCAAACTACCTACCATGGTGACAAAAATCCTCCATATGCCTTGGTTCATTTATTCTTTTCTTTATCGGCCTTCTTCAAGCTTATCGAGTCTCTCCTCCTTTGGGATGAAAAAAGAAGAAACAACGACCCCTCTGTGTTGCGCTGAAACTGCGTGACAGACCCTTTAGCATGCTTTGATATATTCTTGCCTTGCACCACCTGTGCACATTGCTTTGCGCCCACGATCGGGTGTCTCCCTGATATTCTCCTTTACAAAACGTCGATATCATACTATTGCAATTGTCGATGTGTGATTTCCCTTTGTCCTCAACCTTGCGGCTTTCCTTCTTTATGAATGTGGGCCAATCCCACATCGAAGCCCTCAATCAGAATATCTTTAGCGACATGCCTCAACCTACGATCATAGATTTGTGTTCTAACTTAATCCTTTGCAAATTGGCACCTTGTGATTGGTGACATGTTTCACCCTATTTTTCCCTGTCATGACCCCTCAAAACATTAAATTTTCCTGCCACATGTTAGCCATATCACCATGTCATTACTGACGTCAGATGCCATGTGGCTTATCTGAACCAATCACTACCCAACACGTATCCCTTATCAGAACCAATATTACATTCTGACTCGTCTCATTGGAGGAGAGAGAAAAGGCTTGGTCCTGCTCTGTTTTTTAATAAAATCCTTTGTTATTTTTCATTTCCCTCCCCGATTCTTTAACACTAAAGGCATATTTGTATATCACATATCAGAATTCTATTAAGGTTGACACTTTAAAATGTCGATCATCGATATGCGATAGGGCTTGGACTTGCCGACTGTCGATTCGCCGATCGCAGATCAGCGATATGGCTTTGTTTTTGCGTTGTGCATCGGGCCTCTAATCACCAATATGCGATATCGGCGATCGTTGATCATTGATGTGCTCTGACCTCTTCTGATTCTCCTTTAGAAACTCTTATATGTGGGATCTGAGATTTTAAAGTTGGGCATTTTTCCTTTGTTTTCTCGTTTTGAGGAGCAAACTTCAACTTGCTCTATCTTTTGAACTGGAAGTCAATTTGAAGCACAGGATATATTGTTGGAAATCTTCTTCTGTGCACTTTACCATGAAAATACCTGCAACATGATCTGACCAAAACTTTATATGCAAACAATCTCCCAAACATTCAGACTTGTCTTAGCCACAGGACTTCAAGAACTAAATGGCTGCATAGACAAGCAAACCTTTAGGCTATGACACTCAGTGATTCATAGGATACACTGACCAAAATGAATAGTAAGAGGCCAACACCACTGCTTCCTATTATAGGACCCTAACATTTCCAACTACTTATTCTAGTTTCAAATGCATCCCATGATCTAGGGAGACCAATGAGTGTTGTAGCCACAAGCTCTTGATCATAGATAGTTTCTCCAATAGTTGAAATTTGATCTCTGATTTACAAAATCTGCAGTGTTTTCATTAGTCATCTTTGTATTTCAGAGCTTATTCTTCAAACTCATGGACTCACCAACATTCTTGATAGTGTAAATATTTATTAGGGCATCATACATCTTCTTGGAGGTGTCATGATCTACAATGTAGGGGATGAGGTTATATCTAATGGGGTCTACTATTAGAATCACGGTAGTAATATGATCTTCTTTGAACTTCTCCTTTCTAGGTGCATCATTTGGTTCAATAGTCTTTCCTATCACAACATCCAACACTTTGTTCTTGGCAAGAATAAGACCTATTATGACTTTCCAAGCTCTGAAGTTTGATCCTCCCTCTAACTTGTTTTCGTATTTCATGGAGGAAACTATAGGAGCCAATATGTAATAAGGAATTTAGTAAGATTCTCTCTCCAAGTTTTCTACATGAGTGATCTCAATATGCCTTTCTTTCGTCGTGAAAGATCTGATACCATGTTGATTTTCTAGTGTGATTAGAGTTAGCACAATATTTATGAAATTTTTATCATTACTTTTGATGTAGATATTCTTTTATTTTATTTCAATATATCATTCAGCAATTATACTTCAAAAATTCAATAGTAGAATAGTGGAGATCACAATACACAAAAGAGGGACAAGATTTACCCTGAAAAAGCCCACTACGAAGAAAAACCCAACAACCTTTTCAATCGATAAATTATTCAATAAGTGACACACCTAGACCTATCGTTGAACCTAGCCTTCTCCTCCAAGTCAAGACACCCAAACTGATGTTGCACTTTTTTCTACTTACCTGATCCATAAGTTTCTACCTCCCAACGACTATTCAGTAGCCCAAAATTTCGACCCCATGAAGCTGCCTAGTAACCCAAAAAAAATTTGACCCTCTAAAGCTATCACCACAGAAAGATGCAAATCATAGAGAGAGTCTTATTTCCACATGTGTGAGTTAATGGGAGAGGAGAGAGAGAAAATCGACCTTATTTCTAAGTACTTCTTCATCCTTCTCGACCTCCTTCGCTTACCCATAAGATGTCTTGAATGATGAATGTGAATCTACCAAATGGGGAGCTCGAGTTGCCTTTATATAGTATTTTGTCAAGGGTGAAAAGACATGTCTCTTGCTCAGGGCCGACTTGACTTGGAGGGAAGCCAAATTGTCACTTTTTGGAGCCAAAAACCACATTTCAAAAATTTTAATTTACATCTTTTAAAAGTCACACTAGGACTTTGACTCAAGATAAATTTTCTTTTACTCAATCATTTATAATATGCTTTTATAATGATAAGTATAATTACATCAAGTAACCAATAGTGCATTATAAAGCCCAACAATAGTTACAAATTCAACAAGCTCACTCTACATTGGATTCTTCTTTATATACTGGGGAATCAATAGCATCTATAACTATTTTAATGATGTTCAATCACAAAATATGGGCATTTGAAATCTATATTCTAAGCCCATGCGATGATAAATTGGATTTTCAAAGGAATCATAGAGAAAATTCGAATGATAAATTGGATTTTCAAAAGACTCCGTGTGAAAAATGTTGAGCAAATTTCTATAATTGGAACCACATTATAATAAGTTACTTGATGGGTTTAAAATCTTGTAATCCCATATCAATTAAAACTTTTGTATCTAATGAACCAACATTTCAAGGTAGCAGTCTTCATTTGTGAGGGCAAAGAATATGGCAAGTTGTGTCTCATTATTTGACAAAGAAGCAAAAGCACTCAAATGAAAAAAGATTAAAAAAATTGAAGTCAAACATTTTAATTTCCTTAAAAAAAAACAAAACAGATAATTTCGCAAGAAAAAGGTGGAGAAATTAATTAGGTTGAATTTCTATTTTATACCCTCCATATATGTTCGATTGAATTCCAATTTGTTCGAGTCAATAATGATTCGACCCAACATCAAATCATTGCACTCAATGGAATTTTATATAAAGTTTTTAAAAGGTTGAGCCAATGAATGTTACATTGAGTAGTTTGAGCATTAAATGGAATTAAACAAATTTATATATAAACCTAATTTTATATTAATGTGAATATCAAAGATGAACATGCAATAAATGGGGTTAAATTAAATTTTGTACCCACTTAATATTAAATCTTTCAAAAATTGAGTTTTATATGAAACTAATTTTATATAAGCAATGAGAAAAAACAATTGCAGGTATAACTTTAGAAAATATCGAAATTCAAAATGTATATTAAAATTATTTAAATTCAAAAATTCATTTTTACTAAAGGATATTTAAATTTATGAAATTATATTAAATGAGCAATATCTTATTTTATATATAAATAAACTAAATATTTTTATATAAATAACTTAAAATGATTATATTTTAAAATTATATTTAAATTTAAAAATATTTTAATTCAAAATTATATTATAAAATATTTAAATTATTTGAATAAATATTATGTAGAATTCAAATATTTATGGAGAATTATATTTACCATATAAACCTTCCATATCTTTTAAATGAAAAATATTATATATTTTTTCTTGGAAAGTATTATTCATGCATATTGAGAGTTGCACTAAACTGATATCATAGTTGTTAATTATAGTCTATAATATAAATGTAAAATTTATAACAAATGCTTAACAATACTAAAATATAGTAAAATGCATGATTAAATCCTTTTAAAATGTATGATTAAATCCTTTTAATATGTTTTAAAAAATATGAATAATTTTACTAAATATGAAGTTTAATTATGTAAACTTAAATAAAATATCAAATTTAAGCTAGATGGAATTAGAATTAAAATAGAATTAGAATCTTATATTAAAGAAGAATTAATTACACCAAAGGTGTTTCTTTGCGGGTTTTGGTTGGGCAGTTTCAACTTATGGAAGTGGCTCAATTTCGTCTTCCTCTGCCCAAAAAAAAAATTCACCACGTAGAAATTATATTTTGAGTGTTGATACGGATCTGAGTGACATATGTAACTGAAGAAGGACCTATAAATAATACTATTAATCGTGGAATCTCTTATTGATGTGTCTCCTTCTCCCATTACATTATCTCCGATAAGTAATTTAGAGTGTTAAGCCTTGGTATATATCGTTGATATCTTGGATGTGAGGGTTTTCAATGATAAGGAACTTGCCTTCACATTCCACGCTAATTTTTAGTAGAGTTTCTCCTTCTCCAACGATGTATATCTCCTTGCAAGTTCGTTCCTTGATGATCGACCTGGATGTAGCATGACCTGTCATAAACATTATGGCAAATAGGAAGGAGAAATTGATTGTTAGAGCAGTTGCAACAATTATTGAAAATATATAAACCTTATTCAAATCATCTTTGAAGAAACAATTGGTGATGAAGAATATTTTTAGTCATATGGGATGGGACGATATGGAGGATGAAGAGTATAACTTCAATGTCTAGGGAAGAGATTATAAATGCATGGGCTCAAGATGGAAAATTGGATATAAGGAGTTTTTCATGAGTGTTTTGGCAATTGGAACATGTTGTTGGCTTTGTACATGTGGAAATTGATCGCATGGTAGGTTTAGAATTTCATAATTATGCGATGACCTTGTCTAATTAACAACCCAAATATTAAATATAAGAGGTTACACTAAAAATCAAGATTAATATGATCAAATGATATGACAGACACTCTTTTCGAATACTATAATCTCAGTTATTGATTTTGTGATTGTTTCCATATGTTTCAAATGCTCTTCTACATTCTCTTTTTCCTTTTGAAGCTTTATTAAAAGTTTCGCTTCAATTTCTTAACTAGATCATGCTTCCAATATAGCAACCAATTATAAACAGAAGTGAGCATTTGGTACTCAATTACCACGGCTATCAAGGATTTTGAGTGGCATTTGGTACTCAGTTACCACAATTGTCTACACAAGTACATCCAAGACAAGGTGGAGTTCCTAAACATCTCTTCGCTCAGCACGGCGTACCGATACACTGCCAAGATTGAGCGAAATTTTAAATAGAAGAAGCAAGACTTTGGATCTGTGAATCCAAAGCAAGGAAAAGGGGCCCCCAAGCCACAAAGAAAAGTACAAATCCAAGGCGGGGCGACCCAGGGCAACCCACCGAAGCCGAAAGTAAAGATAAACACCACGAAGACAAAGAAAGACATGGGAAAATGGTGTGAGTTCCATAAGAGCTCCACTCAAAACACCAATGAGTGTCGATCCAAGCTTCCATTGGTGGTTGAGATGAAAGCTTCTAAATTAGATGCATGTTCTGACTCTGATTCAGAACTTGAAAAGGGGAATGAAAAAGGGAAACATATCATTGACATAGAGCTAGTGTCATTGTGGCTACTACCAAGATCCAGAAGAATGATACTGAAAATCAAGAGGAGGGGGAACGCCTCTTCCACTCATAGATGTGGGTGAAGGGTTCTCCACTACAGTTCATTGTCGATAATGGGAGCTAAAAGAACCTCATTTCAGCAGAGTTCATGAAGCAGCTAGGCCTCCCAACTACAACGCATCTGCAGTCGTACACCATTAGGGGGCTTCACCAAGGACGATATCTCCACATCAACCAGCAATGCCACCTTCCCTACATCATCAAGCCTTTCACAAATTAGGGTTTCTGTGATGTTGCTCCTCTTGAAGTTTGTCATGTATTATTAGGACAACCATACTTGTGGAAGCAACATGTTGTATATGAGTCTAGACCTCTCTCTATGATTATTACTTTTGAAAACAAGTTGCACAAGATACTAGAGGTAGCCCCGTGTACCACCATCTCTTTGATCTCTACAAAGCAATGTAGTAACATCATTTCACAAACCAAGAATGTTTTTCCCTATGATTCGCCCTCAAGGAAAGAAGAAGATTGTGCCCGCGACTTCCAAACAGGGCTCCTCCACACATCAACAGCAGCTGGACAAGGTCGTGGAGGAGTATAATGAAATTTTTGCCTCACCTACGGGGGTACTTCTACGTTGTCAAATCAAGAACTCCATCAATCTAAACCCGAGCACACCGCTACCCAATGGACCTATCTATCGATGCTCTATTTTGGAGAATGATGAGATCAAGAGGTAGATTCAGGAGGAGCTGTAGAAAGGGAATATCAGGGCAAGCTCATCATCCTATGGGAGCCTGATTGTATTGGCATAAAATAAGGATGGCACCTGGAGACTCTGTATTGACTATTGGTCACTGAACAAGATCACTGTCTAGAATAGGTACCCAATCCCATGGATTGATGACCTTCTGGACCAGCTAAAAGGTGGAAAATATTTCAGCAAGATACACTTGAAGTCAATTTTATCACCAGGTGCCCACTGCCTATCGAATCCTCTGATGTGTGGAAGCCTACCTTCAAATCAAAGGACGGATTTTCGAATGGTTAGTCATGCCTTTTGGGTTAACGAATGCCCCCGCAACCTTCATAAGGTTGATGTAAAACATCTTGCGACCCTTCACCAATGAATTTGTGGTAGTGTATTTAGATGACATATTGATCTTCAACCAGAGTTGGGAAGAGCACCTCCACCATATTCAATAGGTCCTTCAAACCCTACGATAACACAAGTTGTGTGCCAATCTGGAGAAATGCACTTTTGGCATTAACCATGTTCAATATCTAGGGTAACTCATTGATGAGTAGGGTATACATGTGGACCCATCAACGATACAAGTCATTCAGGATTAGCCAACCCCAACCATTCTAATAGATCTCCCCAACTTTCTGGGTCTTACCAATTCCTATCGCAGGTTCGAGTTGGGTTTCTCTCTTATAACTTGGCCTTTAAGTCAAGTCACCAAGGGTGGAATGAAAGAAAAAAAAATTAGTCTGAAACCAAACAAAAGTCATTTTTTGAGTTGAAACATCGCCTCTGTTATACACCAGTGCTCACATTACTAGACCTACATCAACCATTTGAGATTGAGACAAATGCCTCCAACTATGTTATTGGTGTAGTTCTTACTCAAGTGGGGCATCCAATGGCTTACCACAATGAGACACTTTCAAACACTGTTCAAAAGTATCCCACTTATGAAAAAGAAATGTATTCTGTTGTGCAGGCCTATAATCAATGGAAGCATTGCATTCTAAGGAAGGAGACAGTCGTCCACACAGACCACTGACCCTTGCGGTTCATACAGACACAAGGGAAGTTGCAGAATAATCGCCATCAGAAATGTTCTACATACTTGCAACAATTCCATTTGAAAATTAAGTACAAGAAGGGAAACACCAATAATGTTGGAGACTACATCATATGACCACTAATCATGGCGTTGACCACTGTACTCGACTCCTATGGGTGCGAGTGTTCGGGGTGGCCGCATCTTTATAAGAGTGATCCAAAATTTTGCAACACCTATCAGACACTCTTGGAAGGTAAGAAAGTTCCAAAATTTCACCTCTAGGATGCATTTTTATGCCACCTGGGACACATCTATGTTCCTTCAAGTGAGCGTGACAAAATGATTTGGGAGGCGCACTACAGTTGGGTCACTGGAAATTTCGGATTAGAGAAAACAATAATAGTATTGTAGAAGTATTTTTATTGGCAGAGCCTTCATCAAGATGTTGGGAGGTACATTAAATATTGCACTTCTTGCAAACCAAGCATCAAGAAGCAAGGCATACATACTCTTATTCCTACTCCTAGTCAACCTTGGGAATCCATATCCATGGATCACATGTCAGGCCTTCCTTCTTCTAATCATGGTAACCACTGTGTTTTCGGTGTCATCGACAGATTCTTTAAGATGGCAATTATGGCAGCCTGCAAGAAAAGTGTCACAACAGAGGTCACTGCTAATCTCTTCTTTGAACGAGTGTGGGTACACTTTAGGGTCCCACAGTGCATTGTCTCAGATCAGGACAGCAAATTCCTAAGTGCATTTTGGTCAAGTCTCTAGTCAATGGTGGATACAAAATTTACTAAGTCCACATCTTTCCATCCCCAAACTCATGGTCAAATAGAGGTCATCAACAAGATGATTGTATACATTCTACATATATACAACTCAAAGAATCCATGAGCATGGGATAAAATCCTCCCCTATGTCCACACAACTACGATAGATCTCTCCACAACTCAATGTACCATAGTCCCTTTCAACTAGGGCCTTGGATTTTAGCCATTATGTCCCATTAATGTGGGCATACCATTTGCAGCTACTCAGGTAGATTCAACTCACGTCTAGATCGAAGTCAACAAGGCTAACATATTCATTGAGTGCATTCAACACATTCGCCAATAGTTCCATGATATATTGGATAGAGCCAATGCTATGTAGAAGCAGTGTCATGATCAACATTAGGTTCTGCACAAGTTCTAGGTGGGCGACAAAGTTTGGCTACATTTGCAGAAAGAACGCTTTGTTGGACCCCACCTCAAGCTTTTCCCACTCTGATATGGGACATACACCATCACCAAGGTTGTAGGGGAAAGTGCCTTAAATCTCATCATTCCACCATTCCTTGGTCTACATCGACTGTTCAATGTAAACCTCCTTCGACCATACTTTCCACCATTGTTTGACACATCTGATATTGTAGAACAACTCACACCAATAAAGCTAAACCCAGACTACATGGCACATGACACCACTAATCAAATCATGGATACACATATCAAGAGCACTCGCCAACAAATGATCTAGCCATATCGAGTTGTCAAACTAGGCCAACTCCTTCACGAGGGCAAGTGGTTCATAAGGGACCAGGTTCAATAGAAATTTCCTCACCTCATGGAGGCTCTACACGCAATGGGGACCATTGATTCCTAAGGGGGGAGGAATGATCCAGTGGATATTGGTGGCCACCCGCCTATTCTACCTAGGCCTCCAGTTGGTTTCATCCATTTACTTGTTTATTGCAACATTTACTATTTTTAGCAGTTTTTCAGGTCCTAAACTTCTGGAGCAGTGTTGACCTCCTAAATAGTGTGTTTTAGCTCTTTTATGGACTCATAGCCATAGGAAATGGCCTATCACAAATCCTATAGAACTCAAAGAGATATTTGCAACAAGGTATCATACACGCCAAACAAACATAATATGACCAAGTTACAACCCTGGGAAGTTGGTTGCCCAACTAACCCCAACGGGGCCCACAAACTCTTGTCGTTCAATCTCCTGTGGTTAGGGTTTTGGTTGTTTAGGATTTTCCCTTATTATTCAATAATAAATAGGCCCTTGAGCCTCATTGTAACACATTCTAGAGAAATGTAGCCATCACATCTCTTCTCAAAGGTTAGCTATTATCACCTGAGCTAGTTTATTTCCATTTTGTTTGTAAACATATTTCAGTATTTTGATATTAATAAAATAAAGTGTTATTCATACTGCATCTCTGAATTCATGGTTGTTTCTATAATTTTTTGTGTTCTTGTTTAAGTTCGGATCAATAAGAAACATTGTTATTCTCCAAGTAGTCTATGAGCCAAGAAAATATCTCATTCACACTGTTCTTATCTAAGTAGCCTTTAAGCCAAGAAAAGTTGTCTTTCATGCCATGGACATTTCCAATCCCTGGAAACACAATTTTCGTCAAAGGATAGTTGGAGGAGGACTCTGATCCACCTCCCATGACACCATTGGAAAATCCATTCTTTTTGGGCCTTGCATCCGAAATATATATGACCTTTGTATACTTGCCTTAATCCCTTTGAGCATTGCAGAGTCTTGCAATTTCCCTATTGTTTTTCAAAAAGTACTTTTATGTTATGAGGGTTCCCATATTTACAAAACTAAGAAAATGGAAACTCAAAACTAGCATAGAAATGAACTTAACGAGAAAATGATTATGGGAATTAGATTATTTTTCTTGGAAGAGCATCCTTCTTTCCATCTGTGGAAGAGCGTCACTCTACTTCAGTTACACCTCCTCTTTTGTTCTTCTTATTCCTCTTACTCTCGCATTGGACTTTACAGAAGGAACTAACGATGATGTCTTTCTAAATACCAAAAATGCCTTCTTTAATTCCAATAGAAGTGTAATTCTACTCATCAATCATTAAAATCTAACATGTGGAGTGGTTTTTAGAGATTTATATGCCCCATCCTAACTTCTCTAAGTCACTTTAGATATCTTTCATCTACTTATTCTTATCAAGAAATAATTTTCTCCACTCATAGAAATGATTAATGATGCTTGCATTAGAGTGGCAAAATGATTTTTGTAACCTTCTATTCCTTCAGTGTACCTTTACACCTTTAGGACAAAGGCTAGTTTTATGTTTTTAATATACATAATCACATAGCTTTATACTATTTAAATATAAATGATTTTTTTTACTTTCTTCCTAAAGAGCTTTATATTATTTTATTATGGTTGATTGTGTAATTTTTACCAATTTGAAAGCTTATCATATTTCAATTTTCAATTTTTTTGTTATCATATTTCACTTTTTAACTACCATCATATTTCAAGGTTGAGTTGAGTAGTCTTTGAAAATAGATGCAATGAGCTAAAAAGTGACCAGAAATAAGTACCATGAGCTAAAAGATGGGCAAATTCAACCTCATCACAAGTCTTATTTCTCAAATATGATGGAGGAAGGATTGAGCTAATGATGAGAATCTCATCATTAGCACAATATTCCCTCCATTTTATTTCAACATTCTTTTAATCCCAAGATGAAGGGAAACTCACATGCTAGATGAAGGGAAACTCACATGCTTCATAATCATAAAAAGGAAAATTAAGTGTATACATATATATATATCAAAGAACATTAAACAGTAAGGCGTGAAACTCTACTGTAATAGTATAAACCAAAGCACTGTGCATGGCATAACAACAAACTACGAAAGGGGACAGAGTTCATCTAGTCTCTTGAATATAGACATAACCAAAGGATACATGCAACTCAGATTGTAAACAGAGGAGGAACTATTGAAATAGTACAGTCACTAAGGACTCTTAACTTATGGAATAACCCAAAACTACCGTGAAGGAGTAGCTACACATTCTCAGAAATAAACCCAGAATGTCGATTACAGACTATTTGAGAAACAAGAGATTTAATATCCATTCCAAAACAAGTTTTCGGTGAGAAAGAAAAACCTAGAGGAAGACAAACAATGAATTAGATCTTCAAGGGTAGGATTTTGAAACCACCAACAAAGAAGGTGAAGTTGTTGCCATACCTACTCCGGAATGAAAGAGAGAGAAGTTAGCCACTTGTAATTTGCAATATGAAAGCGGGAAATGAAAAAGTTAAAAACTCAGCAAACAAGAAGTTAGATGTTCATGCAGAAGGTCCAATCCTGAAAGAAGACTTGTCCATCAAAACCCTAGAAAAATTAAACACTAAAGTAATGCTTTTGGACCCAGAACTCAGTAATGCAATGCCCGAACGGTATACAGTTGTAGGAAAGTTGTTAAACGGCTGAAGAACCCGTAAGCCTGTTGCATAGCCTCTCCAATCAGTGTAACCCTAAGCAATTTGTTGACAAGGTCAGCGACTGAGTGAAAAATAGGCAAAGAAAGGATATAAGCGGTGATTGCTACCTGTAGCAGTGTTGCAACTGATGTTGACCAGGGTTGAAGTCGTAAAATCACCCTAACCTTAAAACCCCACAGAGCCGCACTGTAACCAGCAAATGACGAAGCCAGGAAGGGTTGGGTGGGTGTTCAATGCCATCAACTACCCTAAAGCATCCTGAACCCTCTGATGAAAACCCTAGAGCAGGGACGGCCCATATCTTTCCACCTGTAGAGCACACAAAGCCTCGATAGGCTAAACCAAATTTGTCTGGAGGCTTCCTAATGCTAACCAAGGTTAAACATATGGAACACAGCTTGCATAAAGCTACCATGCAAGTAATGTGGATTGATAAGAAGACTGTGATAATATTTGGGCACGTACACTCTAGATCAACTAATAGTTAATACATAAATTCCTGTGAAGGTTATATCCATACTCTCGTACAACTTGTTATAATTTCAAAGAGATCCGTAACTCTATTATATTGCATAAGTACATAGTTTTGATTTTTGTATCTATTGCTCGCCAAATAATATAAATGTTGATACATATGATGTGATTTTTTTTTTTAAGTTAGCGTGATTACACATATAATATGGAACAACATAATTACGGATGGCAAATATGTCATAAGGTAAGAGTTTAAAAAATAAACAAAAATGAGTTAAGGGTATATAAATGCATGTTACAATTTTCCTTGATATTTGTAGACAGTTTATTTATGTACCTGAAAATAGGATTTATCATTAGTAAAGACTATTTACTATTTTGATTAATACTTATCTAATCATGATATCAAATTTTGTTGACAGTAGTAGGGGTAATGATGGAAGGATAGATTATGTTTAACGTTATAGCAGGAAAAGGACTAATTTTCCATATAGATTGAGGAAGGTGAACTACAGGGTAATCCACTAATGAAAACAATCGGGCCACAAAGGCATAATGTCAATGATTATCGATAATGTTATCATGATTATTGTAATAGATTCTAGTTGGGGATGTTGTATTTAAGTTAATATGTCTTTGTAATATTATATGACAATAGTCAAGGAATGGACTCCCTTACAACGATTGAGCAAGGAGTGAACATCCTCACGATCATTTAATAAAATTAAACGTTTGTTCATTTCACCCTAAGGGGTTTCCAAAGTATATTAGTGTCCAATGCTAGTTTTCCTACTGTGTCATTCTCATGATGTTGATCCCTTACATGATGTGATATTTACATTATCAAGTATTTGATTAACTATGTTAGTTAAAAGAATCATGGAAATGATGCAAACCTACATCATGAAGTTTATGATAATATGCTACAACAATGGTAGTTAATGTTGTGTAACTTGCTATTCATTTACTAATGTTACTCTCTGTAATGATAATAGTTTACCTAATGGTTAATGAAGGAATATGGGTTATTAATTCGGAAAGTTACACTTTGGTAAATTTTGTAAAAAAAATCTAATCTTTTATGTTTTTACACAAGGTTACTAGGGGATGTTACATATATATGTTTTAGTTTTCAACAAACCAATAGAGAAACAGTAAGTGATTGGTTTTTCAATCAAAGTGTTGTCAAGTATGTTGGTTTAGGCAAAGAAAAATATGTTAATTAAGAATATTCATTTTCTGTATTCAAGCTTCTATGATCCATAATAAATTAAGCAAAGTCTTTTGGTAGAGATCACATAAAAGAAATTTTTGGCCGACACCTTCGAACCAACAAGTGTGGTTCATCATTTTATTATATTTTTATGCTTGTAGAAGGCAAAGTATATTGTAAAAAGTTTGAGTCAAAATGTTTTGACTCTTAATTAATTTGTAAAATTTTTAAAACCATTTTCACAAATTTACTAAAGTTTC
>APFE031290754.1:81962-117833 GCA_000404065.3 Pinus taeda
TATTTTTTTTTAAGTTTTACTTTAAATAAAGTTTGCACTTCAAGATATTTGATATATATGTGTGTGTCATCTCGGTAAACATAAAAAGGATTCTATTTTTAATGAGCAATAAAATAAAAATACTTTAACTTAATATTTTATTTATGTCTCACATCTTTCATTATACCTTTAACTTCCATTAAGCAATCTCAACATTAAAATATATAAGATTAACTTACATTGCTAATTAATAAATACAGCTTACCAAAATTCAATAGATTTTGAGCTTTCACCTACGTTTTAATTTTTATTATTCAATCTCAACATCAAATACTAAGTACCATATCTATTTGATAATGTTATTGCTACCATGAATTTAAAGTCATTTTAATACTAATTAAATTAATAGTAACTTAACATGAATGGATTTTTATCCTTAATAAAACATCTTGCTATTACCTATTCTACCTCATAAATATGTAGATGACTATTTTAATTAATTAAATGTTCCATATTTTTTTAATACAATAACTTTAAATTATACTACTTTATAATTATTTTCAAGTAAATTATTTACTATTATTTTTTTTTATTAAATACTAAACAAGCCACTGTATATTACACTTATTTAATTTATATAAATGAAAAATTGATATGATTTTTTATTATTTAAATAATAAAAAAATCTAAACATCAGAAAGGCTATGAGATTATAATTAGGCCGATAGGCTTTCTTATGTATAAAAAATGGTCAACACTTTTACCTTGCTCCGTTACATCAAGTGAGACACTCTTAACTATTGATTTGAAGTGTGACTACTTTTTCCAAATATACACATGGCAAAATATTTTTACTACTTTTTTTCATTCTTTTATGACACTCTGAAGCCAGAGTTAACAGTTTCTTTGGTGTGCCAGTTGTTATTGTTTTCTTCCCTAGCTTTTGATAAATACTAATTAGGATTAAGCACCCTAAAACACAAAAATGGTTAGCCTGATCCACCTTTATAAAACCCTTCTCTGCGGTGAGGAGTAGCGGCTGAGGCGGTTTCAACCCACCAATGAAGCCGAAGCTTATGGTGTTATCCAACGATTAGGTATATCTCAGTGCAAACAATCTGTGTTACTCTATTTTTTTGCAGTCTGTGTTACTCTATTTCTCTAGCTCATTGATTCGCCATGGCGTCTGAATATTTTTCAGTTTATTCTATGCATGCAGAACAAAACATGTGAGCTTAAAATCACTCTGGAAGCTATGACGGCAGCAACTGCAAGCGTGGGCATGGCGACAGGGCAATTCAATTACTTTGGCAATTAGTCAATCAGTCTCTGGCTATATTTATATTTACCTATTATGCCTTCTTTTGTAGAGCCGGGAGGCCCATCACGCTCCATTGACAATGCACTGATTTCAATCTTATAGCACTGGACATGGTCGGCCACCCAGCAGGCCATGGAAATATTTTGTAGTATTTCTTGGTATTGGTTTTATGTTCCCTGCAACGTTACCAAAATAGTTGAAATAGTTACATTATTCGATATTTATGCTAAAGATAATTTACGAGATCAGATGTGGATAATTGTTGTGCTGTGTGTTGCAACCTCTCTATCTGTACTTAATTCGTTTTAATGGCTGGAAATTTTTTAACTGTTGTAATGGCCATTGCATTACATTTCCATAATAATAATAGTTCATCAAATATCTTTATCATAGATAAAGTTAAAAACATATGATTTTTTAAGGGCGTTAGGTTGATGTTAAAATATAAAAAATGGAGAGAAAAACATATGATATCAAAATTTATCATAGGAAGAGATGCTGATAGTGAAATGTCAAAAAAATGGAGAACAGAAACCTAGAATATCCAATTCCATTATGAAAAGAGAGCCACTCAGCTTAATTTAAATTGATTATTTGAAATTGATATGGAGAAGTACCTCAAAATATAAAATAAAACTATTATTTTCATAATAAAGGTTGTTCGAGATAAAACGAGATTTATTAATAATTTTACAATAAATATATTTTCAGTTTTTATTATCTATTTTATATTATTTTGAAAATGAGATAATAAATTAAGTATTTTAATAAGGGGATATTTATTATCTTTTTTATTTTATTTGAAAATGAAAAATAATAGAGTAATTATCTTAATACGTGGATATTTATATGTGAGTATATTTTGGAGCTACAGTTTTACATTGAATGTTGGAGATATATTTAATTGTCAATTTCAATTTTAATTATCAATTTTCAATGTTAAATTCAGGAAAAAAAAAGAATTATAATGGTTTTTCAATTTCCTTGAATATTGTTCAAAAGAATCTTATTCAAATATTTTTAGGCCGATAGGCATTCCTATGCATCAACAATCTTGAACACTTTTACCTTGTTCCTTTGGATCAGGTGAGAGACTGCTTTTTTCAAATGTGCACATGGCAATATATTTTTACTGCTTTTCTCCATTCTTTTATGTCACTCTTGAAGATATTTTTTGTTGCTTTTTCCCATTTTTTTATGTCACTCTTGGCCTCAGAGTTAATCATTTCTTTGGTCTACCAGTTGTTGTTGCTGTTCTTTTTCTCTGGCTTTTGGCAAGCACTGGTTACTATTAAGCATTCTGAAACACAGAACTGTCAGTTTGAAGCTCTATAAAGAGCTTTTCAAAATTTGACTTCCATTCTCTAATTTGCCTCGAGAGGCTGGACTTCTAGAGGAGACAATCGAGGCAATCTTGCGGCGTTATCCTTCCATCAGAGGCATCAACTACGACCTCCCTCATGTTGTGGCCATTTCTTCCCATCTCCCAGGTTACTAACAACACCTTTGCTTCATCAATGGTATATATGCATAACAATCTTATACATATAAATGTATGTAAATAGGTGTGGAGAGTTTTCCTGATTTTGGGTAATTAACCTAACCTCTTGATTTTGGGAAATTAACTTACTCTAAAATGAAATAAGATATTCAATGTGTTCCTTGTAATATAGATATAAACAAAACATCTAAAGAAAAGTAATTGCACAATGATCTAATCCAAGAAAACAAGGTTTTCCACAAACCAATTAACTTGTTTAGAAAAATTCAACAATTCCAATTTAATAATCCTATCAGCCTCTCTTTGTACCTTTTGGGACAATTGCTAGTTCTATGTATATATCTTAAAGCATTGCTTTCCCATGAGTTGAAGTCAATTCAACACCAGAAATGAACTAAAAGGTTGTGAGGACCTTGTCAAACATCCCAACTCAGTCACAAATTACAAATATCAGATATTTAGTTTTTAAATAACATTAAAATTAAAATTGTATTTATAAACAAAATTAAATTAAAATACAATGCAAACTATTATTGCAGTTAAGTTTGTGGTTTTTATTATAATATTAATGATTAGGTTTTTAAATAAATAATATTTATGAATAATTTAATTATACCCCACATAAAAGGTTCATAAAAGTATGTCAATAGTTAACCAATATAAAAACGCTTAAATTTTTAAAACTCTTTTAATTTTTACCTGCGTATATATTATCGGTACGCCTATTCATCATAAATACTAATAGTATTATTAACGTATAAAATAAATTGTTTTTCTCGTTTTACCTATTTAGATGGCTACCTTCTCTCTTTTATATCTCTCTAGAAAAAAACCTTTTTATATAGACACTTTAGGATGTATTTTAAAAATGTTTTCCATTTCTTCTGGCGTCTGGAGTCCGTCTTAAATGCGAAAACACGGATTCAGATCAGCCGAAAGTGCTCTTCAAAATCTTCGAGTCTGTGCTAAATGCAAAATCAGTGATTAATGTGAACCTAGATTTGAGAACGATATTTATGGCCCCACAGAGTCATATACATTTACATTACCTCTGAATTAGCTTTCTCTCATGGGTTGAAGTCAATTCAACAGCAGGGATGAACTAAACGGTTCTGAGGACCTTGTCAAACATCCCAAATCGGTCAGACATTACTATTCCACGCTCTCTCCCCACATTCAAACATTCAACGCGTAAAGTTGAAACTTGAAACCATCCATTTAACAGGAGAACATTGAACATTAAATGCCTTTCGGTACAGCGACTTTACAACAATAGTGTATGTTCTCTCCCGTGTGCTCTACGAATGCAGAATCTGTCCATGGTCGGTATCACAGTTAATTGGAATTCAATACAATATACAGATTGTTCAATATCTCACATCTAAAATCTCGGGCCCGTTTCTGCTCTGCCCCATCTCCCTCAGGTATTTATACACGATCCCACTATATGAGTTTGTATTGTGTGGATGCATGATATATTTCATCTGCTGGTACAACTCATCAAGAAATCCCGTCCTCAAAGATCTCATTTTCTCCCGTATTTACCAACCATCAATCTGATAACAGATCAATCCGCTGAAGATTCATAAGTATATGAATGATAATGCCGTTCCTCATGAAAATGAAAGGTTCTGTGCCTGCTCTTATAGTTGCTGCTCTCGCCCTACTTATGACGACGTTATTGTTCAAGGAAATCCCCTTAGTTGTGGTTGCTGCTTCTCCGGGGCCTCAACCCCACCAAAATGTTCCAACTCCCCCAGGACCGTCTATAAGCAAAAATGTTCGTTCTTCCGTTAAAGCCGTGGCATCAGGACAATGGAAATCACTTCGAGATGATGGTCACTCTCGACCTGATCACAATCCCCTGCTTGTTCTCGCTGCCCCTCAACCCAATGGCCATGTTCCAACTCCATCACAGAAATTTAATCTCCATTCCATTCAGGAGTCGGCAGCAGCCGGGCGATCTGCTACACGCACACCCTCACCTCAATGCAATGGCCATGTTCCAACTCCTGGATGTCACCATCAAAAATCAAGAAAGGAGCATCAACTAGATGTGCTTGCTGCCTCTCAACCTAATGGCCATGTTCCAACTCCTTCAAAGCAATTTAGTGTCCATTTATCCATTGAGGAGTCGGCAGCAGGGCGATCTGCTACGCGCACTCCCTCACCTCAATGCAATGGCCATGTTCCAACTCCTCGATGCCACCATCAAAAATCAAGAAAGGAGCATCAACTAGATGTGCTTGCTGCCCCTCAACCTTATGGCCATGTTCCAACTCCTTCAAAACAATTTAATGTCCATTCATCCATTGAGGAGTCGGCAGCAGGGCGATCTGTTACGCGCAGTCCCTCACCTCAATGCAATGGCCATGTTCCAACTCCTGGATGTCACCATCAAAAATCAGGAAAGGAGCATCAACTATATGTGCTTGCCACCCCTCAACCTAATGGCCATGTTCCAACTCCTTCAAAGCAATTTAATGTCCATTTATCCATTGAGGAGTCGGCAGCAGGGCGATCTGCTACGCGCACTCCCTCACCTCAATGCAATGGCCATGTTCCAACTCCTCGATGCCACCATCAAAAATCAAGAAAGGAGCATCAACTAGATGTCCTTGCTGCCCCTCAACCTAATGGCCATGTTCCAACTCCTTCAAAACAATTTGATGTCCATTCATCCATTGAGGAGTCGGCAGCAGGGCGATCTGCTACGCGCACTCCCTCACCTCATTGTAATGTCCATGTTCCAACTCCTGGATGCCGCAATCAAAAATCGAAAGAGGAACAGCAACTGATGGTCACTGGCAACATGAAATCTGTCAGGAAATTAATTGCCTTCTGAACAAAAGAATCACCTTTCAGCCACACACATATTTCCTGTAGGTAGAGTGTAGTTATACACGAAGAAATATGAATGTGATGTTCATTCATGATTTCAATTGTGTTTATCATTATTTCTCTTATATTGCTTTAAATGGTTAGCCATTATATTGTTTTAAATGGTTAGCTATTATTTGTCCTCCATAATAAATGGAGTGTTTTTCTAATAAGTTATTTTTCAATTAATGAGTTAAAAAGTATTTTTTTTAATAGTTAATGTGTAAAAGGATTTTTTTTTCAACTTAAAGCAATGAGGATTTGTTGATTTTTTTATTTAATTGATTATTTAATTTGATTCTCAAGCTCATTTTATGCTTCTTCTGAATGTTTATCAACCGTTCTAGTGAGAGGTAGAAAGTTTATTAAATTGCATTGATTTTAATAAATTTAAAAATTTGATGTCTCAACAATTTTTTAGGGGTTTTCAAACCATACCCACCTTTAGAAAAACTACCTTATATTTTAATTGTAAAGATAAAAAACTCTTTTCCGGTTCTTTTGTTCTTTATAAAACTTAGAATTCTTAACCATAAAATTAATAAAAATTATTATACATTTTAGTTGCAATAATAAATAATAATTTTATAAATAATTTTTGTTATTATTTTTATAGTAATACAAATAAAATCTTTTTCACTATTCATTACAATAATATTTTAATATAATTATATTAATTTTAAATATTGTTAAAAATCTATATTTAAAAATTAAATGTATTTATATTAATAATTTCTTATCCTAAAAATTGCATACCATACATTAATTTTGATGATATTCACCGATATTTCTATTTCAATTCAGTTGGTAAACATTTGTTTTGTTTAACTCAATCATTTATTCAAAATACACTTTAATGGTTCCTTTCATCATTGTTAGCGGAAATCATACACTTTAAAAATTTGAAGCATCTCCTTAAAATATACACTTTAACGGTTCCTTTTATCATTGTTAGCGGAAATCATACACTTTAAAAATTTGAAGCATCTTCTTAAAATAGAGGGAATATAACATGGATAGTTTTTTAATTTAATTTTTTTAAATATTTTTTATTATTATTTAATTTATTTACCTGGTCGATAAATCTATATAGGAGTTGGTCTATAATGCGACTTTTTTGGAGATTCCGGTGACGGAATCCGGCGGAAGAAATGAGGTTAAATCTCGATTTTTAGCAGTTAAAATGGTTTTTTAACTGCATATTTGGATTCAGCGCCCTCGAAAACCCCTGGGAGCCATTGATTGTGCAGAAAGTAGCTATTAAACTTGGGATTCCAATGAATTGCTACCGGATTTAGACCGGAAAAATCCGCCGGAAAGGCTTTCAAAAAGTCGCGTTATAGACTACTGCAATCTATATATTTCAATTTCAGGTGGAGAAAAGATCGTTAACCTCTATTTTTTAATTATAATTCCAAATTTGAAGGGAATATACCAGGTATATGCTTGGTCTTGATCCATGATCCACGATCCACGATTGTTGGCAAAAGCATAATGAGCCCGAACCGTTCAATCAAAAAATAATAAAAAGTATTAAAAAATCACGATTATCGACGACGCGTAATATGGCAGTTGGGGAGTTTACATACAACCACATTATGGAGAGGCAGTTCCTATTTCTGCGACTATAGCATTATAAATGCTCTCTTAACAGAGTCTAAGAACAGTCTTAACAGAGTCTAAGGACAGTCTTGGGAGACGGGTTCTGACATCGGCGGCTAATAGATTCTGATTGCATAGTGATGGAGATATGCATGATGCCATCGTTGTTTGTATTGATGCCCATCAAAACGAGCGGCATATGTATCATGGCATGTCGTGTACCATATGCTATCCATTCCCCATACATTGCCACCAAATTTTGAATTGTATAATGGCGCTCCAGATTGGAATTTTGAATCTCAGAACCCGCGCTGCCATATTTTGTTAAACTTGAAAGAAGCTTTGGTCGGTTATAGTTTCTTTGCTTAGCATGAGCTTCCGGACGAGTTTGGTGCTAATGGCGATTGCGGTGGTTCTGGCTATCGTTGCCTCTGCTGCTGAGAAAACTCATTTTAGCGTTGCCATTGGGATATTGGGGTTCTAGGTTGCCATTTTAGCATTGCCAGGATCTGATCCTCATCTTCCATGGCTTCTCTTCCGGTCATCCACCACCACAACCATGTGAATCTCATGTGCGCTTTGCAACTCAACACCACTGGCACCTATATATATATTACACCATTCTCTTCGCTCTTCCACACTCAGACCAAGAATCATACATACATACATATATAGGTGCTTTGTGTTGTTGCTTCTTCCATTCCTAATCCAACGAGTATTCCAATCTTTGTTGCTTCTCTCGGCGAGGTGGGTATCTGAACAATGGCCAAGTTATCCGCTTTATGTGGCTTGATCGCCCTTTTTGCCTTGTTGGGTGTTGCCAATGCCCATGCTGGCCATAACTTTTATATTACGGGCAAGGTTTACTGCGATAACTGTGCTGGTGGATTCCCCACCAGGATTTCACCTGTCATCTCTGGTAAGCCAGCAACCACCCATTTTGGATAGTTTTTCAATTTGTTTTGCAGTTTTGTAGATTGTTTTCATTTGGGCCACTGCATTTTCTTATTGAAAAGATATGAAATAATAGATCTCGTGCTGAAGAATAGATTTGGTTTTTAGATTCTCCATGTGGAATGCTATTCGCACCTTTCTGAATAGATCTATTCTTCCCTTTTGCTATTGTGTTCACATTACTTTTATTTTCTACACTCTTTGTTTTTAAGAGAAACGTGGGTTTCTGTCTGAAGCATAGAATGCACAAGGCACCCCTATGTTTGTTTATGATATTTTGAGTATGAGTGTTGTGCAGGTGCCACTGTAGGTGTTGAGTGCAAGGATCGTGCTGGTAAGATATTGTTCTATAATGAACAGCACACCGACAACGATGGGCTTTTCAGTATCGTTGTTCTAGGTGAGCACGAGCACGAAGCCTATGAGGCATTTACAGTGAGCAGCCCAACCTCATGCAACCTTAAAACAGATAGCAGCGGCGGTCCAGTTTACCTAACCCACAACAATGGGATCAATTCGAATGAAAGAAAGACTAGGCCTTTTGCCTTCAGGATTTTTGTGTTGGCTTTTATTACTGAAAGTTTCTTGCTAACCAAAAATAGAATGGGGGCCTGTGGAAGGCGCATGGTAGTGAATTTTGGAGATTCTGGAAGCCAAAAATGTCATAGTTAAGCTTTCGGGGGGCAGAGACAGTCTGTTTGTTCGATATTATCTTACCAGTGGCAATGGCGACGGGGATAATAATATTGCAGTGAATTCCAGGGAAGTGATGGCAAAGGCAGGCCCCGAATGGAAACAAAATTTTCGCTTGGAGTGCGCAGGGAGTATTGGAGATTGTAATGTTATCTGCGAATTGCAAAAGCAGTTTGTTAGGTTTGAGTTGAGGGAGAGAAGTATCAGAATTAGAGTATTGGGAAATATGTTTAGAGCATCCAAATTGGTGGGATGGGTTGAAATAGCATGGAAAGATTTGTTGGCTTCTCCCACATTATCAATCAACGATTGGTTTCCCTTGATACCCTTTAATACTATTACCAGTGGAGGTTCCCAGCCGCCACCCAGTTTGCACGTTGCAATCTCCATTAAGCCTCTCATTTTGGTTGATTCGGTTTCACAGCCTCCTAAAGAATACCGGACAGAGATGGAAATATATGATCCATAACCTAAAATGCATGCAAAAAATTAATTTGATTACTAATGGAGGGAGAAGACACTGACACTAACAAGAGGAAACAATAACCCAAGAATAACTATAAAGAGAATGAACATTCAAAAGAAAAAAAAAGAAAAAAAATACTTAAATCCTCAATGCATCAATTTCAGAAAAAGAACTTTTCTTAAACACTTTGTATCATGTATTAGTTAAGAATATTTCCATTCTCACAAGTAATTTTGGACATCCAAGATCTCATATGCATACTTCAGAGTTTTCACATTCCATGCTCATGAACAAGTTACTTAAGAAGATATCCATTCTCACAAGTAATTTAGACATCCTAAGACTTCTTATCCATACCTCAGAGTTTTCATATTCCATGCTCATGAACAAGTTACATCTCTTCACTAACTGACCAAATTTTTTTAATGAAAAATTCCTCGTTGAATGCCTCAATACATCGAATTCCCACTGTTAAACAAAGGGTATTACTCTAAAGTGGAAATAGAAGCTATCCAGTTAAGAAGATTTCCAATCTCACAAGTAATTTAGACATCCTGAGACTTCTTATCCGTACTTCATAGTTTTCACATTCCATGTTCATGAACAGGTTAAATCTCTTCACTAATTGATCAATTTTTTTTAAAGAAAAGTGCATCCTTGCATGCCTCAATGCATCGAAATCCTACTGTCAAACAGAGGGTATTCCTCTAAAGTGGAAATTGAATCTATCCTACCATCTTAGGCTCTAGATAGAAAGTTGGGTAAAAGAGATGGATTTGGTCTGTGATAAGTCTCTCTATAAGGAAAAGAGGTCCTTTGCATGGACCTGGTAGAAGGGAGTTACCTAAAATTCTATCACGAGTTATCTAGAAACCCCATACGAAAACATCACATGTGTTTTCTTATCAAAGGATGGGCTTCCTCTCATAACCCAATAATTCATTCCTACCATGTATCCCTTGTAGAGGTTCTATCTTTTGACCCCGCTATATTAAAGGCTCTTTCACCTACCCTGTTGATCATATGCTCCAAGTACAAACTCAAAATACTATATGGAAGATAAATGATCCTCATGCATGGGAAACATAACACATATGTTTTATTGGATAGTTTCTTTCCCTATCATTCTTACATTCTTCCTCATGCTGAAAGAACACATGCCTCCATAACTGGAATTTAATAAAACCAACCTAACAAGCCAATGGTCTTGAAATATGTGTGATTTTGTGCCAAGATAGAGGTGTTGTGGCATAAGTGGAAGGAAGGAATTTTTTTTAAATTTGAAGACAGAGTATATTAAGAAACATGAAATCCCATTATGCACTAGTTTAAATCAATGTTCACTACAAATGAGATAAGGTGTCCTTCAAATCACATTATACACTAGTCTAAATCATCATTACATTGAGCCACGGTATACGAATTGTAAGGATACCCAAAGAGCAACCAATCACTAAAATTCTTTATGTCAACACTATGGAACTAGAGGGAATGGATTCAATGGAGATCAAGACCTTGCGTAGTGTTTTTCTAAGTGGAAGAGGTCCCTAGAAATTAAAAGTTTCTAGGAGATAGGGAAAAGCAACTGATAACAAGCGGAAGCACTAACAATGTATCAAGGAGTCAGGTTCCTTAAGGACATTGTGCAAAGGGCTGTAGTTTTTTTTTCCACTGGAAAAATCCGTAATTTTCATTAATATAGAGAAAATTACATATTGTAGATGCTTTAACCATATGCTATGATCAGAGTCACTCGGGTACCATGAGTGGCTCTCAGCTGTCCAGATACACCACACATGGTGATCTGCCCAAAAAATAACTGTAAAAACTATTTTATATTTGTAATAGCCTATACATAGGCCACGCAGGGCCCCTTTCAGTATAATATCTCAACAATATATGTCAAATTCAACATCAAAAAGATTGCAAAACATTGTGTTCCAAAACTTTACAAAAAAACTAGTGATTCAAGGACCCGTATCCCCCTGATAATGTTGATCTATATATGGCCGATGATAATATCAGAATTCATCAACCCCCCTCTGCTCTTGAATCAACCATTATCCTCTAGGTAATATCGCGACCTCCTTGGATAATTGGTCAGCACTATAGTTATATTCCCTGTAAATATGAGAGCAAGAGATACTATTAAATTCTGCCTTGAAGAGGTCCACTTCGTTGATAATATTGCTGAGTGTGTGAATGTGACAAGTAGATATGCTATTAAACCAGTTAATAATAATCTTAGAATCTCCAAAAATATTAAGATTATGGCACTGATGACCCAAGGAGAAATGTAATAAATGGCGCAGGGTAATGAGTTCCGCGAAATTATTGGTGCCAGCTCCTAATCCCATCTTAACTTTGTAGAAATGATGTTCATTTATATAAAGAATGAAACCCCTGCCGCAGCCTTGTTGATTTGCAGCCCCATCAAAAAACGCCCACGGTGTAGTTTTTTCAATACAGGGAGGTGGAAGAGTGTGACACTCTCTAGGTGGATTGGGTTCCGGTAGTTCATTATATGTAGAGATAATGCCTACCTCTATGGACGACCAACATACAACTTTGTTGTCAAATATGAAACGGTTTCGAGCCTGCCAAATGTGCCAATAGACAAGCAAGGAGAGACTCTGTAATTTAGATCCCTTGTGTCTGCCAGACCAGTTATCCCATGCGCTGTAAAGATCATTGCTAGCCCAAGTCCCACCAAAGCGTATGTCTATGGATAAACTCTGCCAAAGGGATTGTAAAGCGGTGCAAAGTAGGAAAAGATGTTCCGTGGATTCCGATTCACATGTGCATAGTATACACTAGGTTGGCCCATAAAAAGCTCTGTGGGTAAGATGCTCCCCCATAGGTACAATATCTCTGAGAACGCACCAGGAGAATAATCCAGTGCATGGAGATGTTGTGAGCTTCCAAATGTGACTCCACCAATTCATTGTTTGTTCTGATTGCTTGTGCATAATTAGGGCGCGATTACCTGACTTTGGGGTGTATGTACCATTTTTTGCCAGACACCAAACTAATTCATCAGGTCCCTCTTTTCTCCTTATATAGGATTCAGATAATGCTGTTATATATTCATGCCACTCTGGATGCCATTGAAGGGGAAGGTTGAGTTGTCGAGCTGATTTCCATGCTTGTGAAAAGATATCGAAATTCTTCTAGTCTGCAATGTGTGAGAGGACCTTGATCCCTTGTGCATGAAGATGCAAGATAAGGTCTCTAGATAGAGAGTGCATGTCTCCACTGCCAATCCACGGATCTAACCCGATCCTACCCAGGGAACCATCATTAATTTGCCACACCAGATTGTCTCTTATGAGGGAGAGAGAGTGTATCAATGCCTTCCATATATATGAGCTTCCAGTTGTCCAAGAAGGTAGGTGAACCCAATCCAACATGTTTTGTGGCCAGATATATTTATGATATGTGATGTGGGTCCAAAAATTCTGTCTAGTCAGCAAAGTCCAGCCCATTTTAGTAGCTAGGTCCTGGGCAAAAAGTGGAAGGTCTTTCAGTCCCAAACCACCCCATTTCTTTGGCAAAGCAATCTTTTGCCAGCTGATCCAGGCAAACAATTTCTTATCTTGATTCCCACTCCAGAGATATCTGTTGCAAATTTGTTTCAGGCGAGAAAGGATATTCCGGGGAATCCACGCCAGAGCCATCCAAAAAATCGGGGTTCCTTCCAGCATTGATTTGATAAGCACCAACTTGTTTGCCCTGGATAAAAATCTGTAACTCCAGATGGATAGCCTCTTCTCAAATTTAGTAACAAGCCATACCCAGTCTGCAATTCTTTGGCAGGTAGGTTTAAGCCAAAACCCCAGATATTTGAGACCTCTATCCAAAGGGTGTATACTATAAGGAAAGACTTGGTGAGCCAAATGGGATTCTTGAACAGAAGTAAGGGTGAGAGTGATGGTGGATTTAGAATGTTTCGCAAGCATCCTAATAGCGAATGAGAAGAGGAGAAGAATCTTGGAGAAAGGTCTGGAATCCCGAATGTTGCCGTCAAGAATAATGAGCACATCATCCACAAATAGGAGATGGGTAAGAAAGCAGTCCTCTGATATCTTGAGACCATAAATATCACCATTCCTCTTGGCAGATGAAATCAAGCGGCTAAGACCCTCCATAACAATAAGAAATAGGAGGGGGGATAGGGGGCAGCCCTGTCTGAGCCCCCTTTCAGAGTGGAAGAAGTGAGAGGCTGAGCCATTAATGAGGACACTGTAAGTGGGAGAGGTAATGTAGGCCATAATCCAAGAAATGAAAATGTGAGGGAAGCCCAAGTGAATAAGAAGCATCTTAAGGTAGAGCCAGCTGACCCGATCAAAGGATTTGGATAAGTCAATCTTAAGAATGATACTTTTTAAATGTTTGGTCCAAATGGAATGGATGGCTTCCTAAGTTGATCCAATGGCTTCATGGATCCGTCTGGAATCGAGGAAGGCAAATTGTTGAGGAGCAATGTGCTTTGAGAGAATAGGCCTAAGACAGTTGGCAATGATTTTAGAAATAATTTTATATAGGCAGCTGCACAAGGATATGGGTCGATAATCATCAAATGAGGAAGGAGAGTCTGATTTCGAGATAAGGGCTATGAAGGTCGAATTGATAGCATGATATAGAGATCCCGAAGTTCTACTCTGCTCCACCACTTTTAATAGGTCTTGCCCCAGAATATCATAAAAATCCAAGTAGAATTCGATGGTCCAACCATCCGGGCCTGGACTCTTATCCTTCTTGAACCATTTTAACGTGCCTTCAAGTTCACCAAAAGTGACTGGTGAAAAGAGCTCTTCAGCATCATCCTCATAGACAAACCTTGGAAAATGTCCAGCCACATTAATAATATCTGGAAGATTTGCATCACGAGGGCATTTATACAGATTCCTGAAGTGAGAAGTACCAAGGTGTGATAGCTTGTTGAAGGTGTTAGCCAGGCCTCCCTCTGCCAGAGGGAGATTCCAAATGGTATTAGATACCCTCTGACCCTTAGCAAAATTTTGATAGAACCTAGTATTATCGTCCCCATCTTTTAACCATATTGCTCTACTCCTCAGCCTCATGGATTCCTCTCTCTCCTTCAAAATATGAGCCTTCTGATTTTCCAGCTCAATCAATCGGATCTTATCATCCGCAAAGATGAATCCCAAATTTCGATCATCAAGTAATGAGCCCAACTCAGTCTCAATATGGACGAGCTGTGAGTTTTCCTGGAATGCTTTTCCTTGGCCCAATTAATAGAGAGATGTTTGAGCTCAGAGAGATTGTTGCAAAAACATTTAGCATAGGTTTCTGCTTGATGGATGGGGTTTGCAACCCAGAAATCAGTAACCATCTTAATGTATTCAGGGTCTCTCATCTAGACATGATTGAATTTATAAGGGGCTTGTAGTGATGCATCTGTTTTAAGAGCAGGCCTTTCAATAAAAATCTGTCGAGTCTACGTGCCAATGTTGCATCGCCCACCCTTTTGTTCCTCCAGGTAGGTAGAGGTTTTCGCATGGAGACATCAATAAAGCTGGTCTGTACCAGGAGATTTGATATATGATCTGTAATAGGATCTATCTGAGCCGCAGAACCCCAGGACTCCCTATACCCCAATGAGAAGTTTAGATCCCCTTCGATAATAGTATTATCCGGATCCAGAAGATGAAGATTTAGTAAATGTTGCCAGAACTGTTCCCTCTGTTGGCAGGGTCCATATACATTCACAATCTGAAAAAACATGCTAAGATCAGCAGAGAATATATCAAGTCCGAAGAATCCTGATCCCCCCTAGGATGCATCAACTCTAATAGAGCGAGAATTATATCCAATAGCCAGACCCCCCGATCTCCCTGCAGCATCTGAAGTTGCAAATGTCCAGTTCAAAAACATAGCTTGTAGGGAGTGGGAGACATGGTCAGCCTTACCAAGAGTTTCTTGAAGCATGATTTTGTCAATCAGTTCAAGCTCAATGAGTCTTTTCAAGGCTAGTTTCTTGGAGGCACTAGCCAAGCCCCTACAATTAAAAGACAGGCACTTCATGGAGGGACATCCTGTGGTGTATTTCCTGCTCTAAGAACCCCATCAATAGTGGATTAACAGCCAGAGGCGACCTCTGACCTAGCATGCTTGATAGCCTTGGAAAGATCTAACTTCCTACCCCTGGAAGACAGGGGAAGTGTGCCAGACAAAGAGAGGCCTAGACCATTCTGTCGGGCCAAGATACCCTTGGGATGGGATCTAGAGCGAAGGAAGTATTGGTGAGGGGGAGATATCCCGAAGGAAGATGGCGAGGTAGAAGAAGTAGACTGAGAGATCAAAGAGGGGGCCATCGAGATAATAAGTGGGGGAGTGGACAAAATGCAATGATCCATGGATGTATGTGCCGAGGAGACAACCCCAGATGTAGTAAAATCAAAAGGTGAGAGAGACGGGTTAAGAGAAATACCCGAAGCTATCGAGGCTTCAGCAGCAGATCGAGCCATAGTCCACGGCGGCGACGGTTGTCTGAGGTTGGTATCCACAGACTTGGTGGTAGGAGAGAAAGCCGTAGGTGGAGGTCCCGAGTGAGCGGGATGTCAGCCGACCAGAGAATTTGCCCTTGAAGGAGCTGGGGTAATCTTTGGAGAGTCCTTAGGTTTCTGATTGAGTGGGAATTCTTTGAAAAGATGTCCCACCTTGTGACATCGTCTGCAGCGAAACGAAACCCCTTCGTAATCCAAGATCTAGACTCTGATGTACTTCCCCCACTGGAGAGTGATCTTTTCCTCTAGACCTTCACGACTATCCAAGTGTACCAGAATGCGAGCAAGGGTACTTTTTTTCGATTCCACAAAAGTCCGGTCATGATCTAATTATGTGCCCAGAGCATTTCCAATCCTGATAAAAACTTCCTCACACCAGAACTGTAGAGGGAGTCCTGGCAAGCGCACCCAAATCGGACCAGCCCCAATTTGTTCATGTTCAGGATCGAATAATGGGCTCCATTGCTTGAGAAGACTAGAGCCATCTCGATATGCATGTACCTGGCCAATACCAGATCCGTATAGTTTTCCTTAGCAAAATGAAGGGAGAACCAACCTGTAGGAAGGACATGCACTTCTGGTAGATCTTTCAGTAATCCACCCCAAATCTCCTTAACCCATTGGGTTAGCCTGTTGGCTGAGTATGCCTGACCACGCACATGACCAACCAGTACAGTGCATGCCATGGTCGCAAATTCACCGATAGCCGCAGTCTCACCGAACCTAATGGTGATATCCTTTGCAGTCGCCTTAATGCACTTCGACTTTCTTTTGCTGGTGCGAGGAGCCGATGGATGGTCCACTAAAGGGTTAGGTATGCCTTCCGGAGGGTTATGTTTTGCTGGACTAACCTTAACCGCAGGGGTCTCGAAACAGCCAGAAGAACAGACACTCGAGGATGGAGGATGAGTCGTTGCGGTAACAAGAATATCCACAGGAGGAACAGTGAAAAAAGATAAAAGGGGATCGAAGGACGGCGAGGGGAGGGTGTGCAAGGATAAAATGTGGAGGGTGCTAGGCGAGAGAGGGGGGGCTTCGAGACCCGTTGTATCCCTAGGTTGCAATCCAAGACCTGGGGAACCAAACAGTGGTGAGGTAAAGAAACGACAGGCGAGGGGATGGATGATTCCGAAACAGGGAGTGAAAACGAAGGATCAAACCGCGGAGAGAAACTAGGGTTACCAAATATGACACGATCAGGAAAAGTCTCCTCGGAGTAATCTACTGCCTCCACCTCCATATTGTCTCCCATATTCCAGCCAGAGGTCATAAGCAGAAAGCGACGAGTGTGAACAGAAACGGCAGGCAAACAGAGATCGGCGTCGGAACAGGAAAAACAGGGTGCAGTAAAACAGTAATGACCTAGGGTTTTACCCTAGCCCTACACGCACCGATTTCATCCTCGCTCCACTTCCGATCCACCCCATTTCATTAGTTCCCTTTCAATTGCAGTTATAAACGAGTGAAATAAATTACAATTTCCATGGTTTTTGTTTCAATATTCCAATCAAACTCCGAAAAATTTCTGCAAAGGAATGTAGTTATTGTTGAGGACAACAGCATAATCACAAGATCACTAAAGCAGGAAAGAGCTACCTCCTCCTAAGCCCTGACATGCATCTATCATAAAATGGTCCTGCTACTCAATGCATTTAAATAAGTCCACTATTTTCAGGTTAGAAAAAGATTCAACTCCCATGTCAATTAGATGGCTAAGCAAGCAGTTTCAGTTGAGGACTCCAACATAATCACAAGATCACTGAAGTAGGAAAGAGCTCCCTCCTCCTAAGCCCTAGCATACATCTATCATAAAATGGTCCTGCTACTCAATGCATTTAAATAAGTCCACTATTTTCAGGTTAAAAAAAGATTCAACTCCCATGTCGATCAAATGGCTAAGAAAGCAATTTCAGAAGACAAAGGAATACTCTGAGTATGTTTCAGGGGGGGGGGGGGGGGGGGGGGGGGGTGTTGGTGGGAATCCCTCTACACCTCAATACCATCATCAATAAAAAGTCCCAATGAGAGGAAGCATGAAAGGTGGCACTCTCTACCCAAATTGTGATACATGGAAACAAAGGAGTTTGGCTCACCAAATAAGAAGGCACGGGGACAGTTTGCTAATAGACAGTTTGATAACAGGGACAATTTGCTAACAGAGATAGTTTGATAATAGGGACAGTTTTCTAACAGGGATAGTTTGATGATATGTTCCATGCATAATCTCAAAATACTAATGGAAGACAGGTGATCCTCATGCATTAGAGACATAACATATACGCTTTCTTAGAGAGAACTGAGATTGAATCATAGCTTGACATTCTTTTTAATTACATATTTCCTTTACAACATGTTAGCATTCTTTTTACTTGCAGATTTCCATAGCCTTGGGGTCCTCCGGAAATTCTTCTGTAGTATTAGCTTCTGGGATATGATCTTCTAGTCATTTTTTTTTTTCAATTATTTGTGTTTATTATTATTATTTTCTCTCTGAACATCTTGGTAGGCTAAAATTTCACCTCATCCCACTCTGAAGTAGAATGTTTTAAAGAAAATGATTTGTTGATATTCCTACCTGGGAACAGAACTGATAGTTAAGGGGTATATTCTCATATTTGGCTGCTCCTAGGATTAATCATTACATCATAGATGAACTTTGTCATTCTTATATTCTTCCTCATGCTGAAAGAACACATTTCATTCTTACATTCTTCCTGTTGCTGAAAGAATGCATGCCTCCATAGCTGTAATTCAATAAAACCAACCTAAGAAGCCAATGATCTTGAAATATGTGTGATTTTGTGCCAAGATAGAGGTGTTGTGGCATAAGTGGAAGGAAGGAATTGTTTTTAAATTTGAATATAGAGTATAGTAAGAAACATGAAATATCATTACGCACTAATATAAATCAATGTTCACTGTAAATGAGATAAGGTGTCCTTCAAATCACATTATACACTTGTCTGAATCATCACTGCATAGAGCCACAATATACAAATTGTAAGGATACCCAAAGAGTAGACAATAGCTAAAATTCTTTATGCCAACACTATGGAACTAGAGGGAATGGATTCAATGGAGATTCATACCTTGCATTGTGTTTTTCTAAGTGGAAGAGGTCCCTAGAAATTAAAATTTTCCTAGAGATAGGGACAAGCAACTAATAACAAGCAGAAGCTCTACCAATGTATCAATGAGACATGTACCTGAAGGACATTGTGCAAACGGATTTAGTTATTGTTAAGGACTCCAACATAATCAGAAGATCACTAAAGCAGGAAAGAGATCTGTCCTCCTAAGCCCTGGCATGCATCTATCATAAAATGGTCTCGCTTTTCAATGCATTTAAATAAGTCCACTATTTTCAGGTTAGAAAACGATTCAATTCCAAATTCAATCAGATGACTAAGCAAGCAGTTTTAGTTAAGGAGTCCAACAAAATCATAAGATCACTGAAGCAGGAAAGATCTCTCTCCTCCTAAGCCCTGGAATACATCTATCATAAAATGGTCCTCCTACTCAATGCATTTAAATAATTCCACTATTTTCAGGTTAGAAAAAGATTCTACTCCCAAGTCAATTAGATAGCTAAGCAAGCAGTTTCAGAAGATAAAGGAACCCTCTAAGTATGTATCAATGGGGAGGAAAATCCCTCTACACCTCAATAATATCATCAATAAAAAGTCCCAAGGAGAGGAAGCATGAAAGGTGGCACTCTCTACCCAAATTGTGATACATGGAAACAAAAGGAGTTTGGCTCACCAAATAAGAAGGCACAGGGACAGTTTTCTAACAGACAGTTTGATAACAGGGAAAATTTGCTAACAGGGACAGTTTGATAACAGGGATAGTTTCCTAACATGGATAGTTTGATGATATGTTCCAAACACAATCTCAAAATACTAATGGAAGACATGTGATCCTCATGCATTAGAGACATAACATATACGTTTTCTTGGAGAGAACTGAGACTGAATCATAGATTGACATTCTTTTTAATTATAGATTTCCTTTACAACACATTAGCATTCTTTTTACTTGCAGATTTCCATAGGCTTGGGGTCCTTCGGAAATTCTTCTGGAGTATTAGCTTGTGGGTTACGATCTTCTAATGATTTTTTTTTTAATTATTTGTGTTTAATATTATTATCTTCTCACTGAATGTCTTGGTAGGCTAAAATTTCATCTCTTCCCACTCTGAAGTAGAATGATTTAAAGAAAATGATTTGTTGATATTCCTAACTAGGAATAGAACTAGCAGTTAAGGGGTATATTCTCATATTTGGCTGCTCCTAGGAGTAATCATTACATCATAGATGAACTTTATCATTCTTACATTCTTCCTCATGCTGAAAGAATGCATGTCATTCTTAGATTCTTCCTCATGCTAAAAGAATGCATGCCTCCATAGCTGGAATTCAGTAAAACCAATCTAAGAAGCCAATGATCTTGAAATATGTGTGATTTTGTGCCAATATAGAGGTGTTGTGGCATAAGTGGAAGGAAGGAATTTTTTTTAAATTTGAAGACAGAGTATAGTAAGAAACATGAAATCTCATTATGCGCTAGTTTAAATCAATGTTCACTGCAAACGAGATAAGGTGTTCTTCAAATCACATTATACACTGTCTGAATCATCACTGCAATGAGCTACGGTATACGAATTCTAGGGATACCCAAAGAGCAGGTAGTAGCTAAAATTCTTTATGCCAACACTATGGAACTAGAAGGAATGGATTCAATGGAGATCAAGACCTTGCGTTGTGTTTTTCTAAGCGGAAGAGGTCCCTACAAATTAAAACTTTCCTATAGATAGGGACAAAAAACTAATTACAAGTGGAAGAACTAATAATGTATCAAGGAGTTAGGTTTCTGAAGGACATTGTGCAAAGGGATGTATCTATTGTTGAGGACTCCAACATAATCACAAGATCACTGAAGTAAGAAAGAGCTCCCTCCTCCTAAGCTTTGGCATGCATCTATCATAAAATGGTCCTGCTACTCAATGCATTTAAATAAGACCACTATTTTCAGGTTAGAAAAAGATTCAACTCCCAAGTCAATTAGATGTCTAAGAAAGTAGTTTTAGAATACAAAGGAACCCTCTAAGTATGTATCGAGGGCAAGGAAAATCCCTCTACACCTCAATACCATCATCAATAAAAAGTCCCAAGGAGAGGAAGCATGAAACGTGGCACTCTCTACCCAAATTGTGATACATCAAGACAAAAGGAGTTTGGTTCACCAAATAAAAAGGCACACGGACAGTTTGATAATAGGGACAGTTTGATCATATTTTCAAAGTACAAACTCAAAATACTAATGGAAGATAGTTGATCCCCATGCATTGGAGACATAAAATATACGTTTTCTTAGAAAATTTATTTCCCTGTCATTCTTACATTCTTCCTCATGCTGAAAGAACACATGTCATTCTTACATTCTTCCTCATGCTGAAAGAACACATGCCTTCATAGCTGGAATCCAATAAAACCAACCTAAGAAGTCAATGATATTGAAATATGTGTGATTTTGTGCCAAGATAGAGGTGTTGTGCCATAAGTGGAAGGAAGGAATTTTTTTTAAATTTGAATATAGAGTATAGTAATAAACATGAAATCTCATTACGCACTAGTTTAAATCAATGTTCACTGCAAATGAGATAAGTTGTCCTTCAAATCACATTATACACTATCTGAATCATCACTGCAATGATCCATGGTATACGAATTGTAGGGATACCCAAAGAGCATGCAATAGCTAAAATTCTTTATGCCAACACTATGGAACTAGAGGGAATGGATTCAATGGAGATCAAGACCTTGTGTTGTATTTTTCTTAGTGGAAAAGGTCCCTAGAAATTAAAATTTTCTTGGAGAGAGGGACAAGCAACTAATAACAAGCAGAGGCACTAACAATGTACCAAGGAGTCAGGTTCCTGAAGGACACCTCGAACTAATGATTTATATCAGTATACGTCAAACAAAAAATAAATTCAGACTGCTTCAGTCTACTCCTAAAAAAAACTTATTGTAGGCAAACAAATTTGCAACTAACCAACCAAGTGAAATGAATTTTCAATGAAATTATCAAATGTACTACACAAATTGATGATATATATATATATATATATATATATATATACCAAAAACATAAGCATTTATCAACCAAAATTAAGACATCACGTTTGTAAAATGCCAGTCATTGTACAATCAGCTATATTAGATGTTCTGTCTTTAAGAAAGTGAATAGAATCAGAAGTACCTGTATTTTGCATGAACTCTCACTTCCAAAAGAGAAAAATTTGAACCCTGCTTGTAAATTTGAATAGCTGTTTTTCTAAAAATCAGATAAAATCATGCATGGAAGTAAGTTTAACAGCTCAATTGTGGTGGGATCAATCCTGGGATCATAACTGCTCTATTTATACTGAGTGATGAGATTAGATCAGATGATGGGGAGGGGTCAACACTTAGTTTACTATGAGCTACTTTATTCTTACTAACTATTTTCACTTACTTCAACAGCCTATATTTACTCACAAAATCTTGCATGTATTTGCTGACAAAATAGTGCATGTAGATGCATGTTGGTATTTCGAATGAAATTGTAAGTAAAAGTTCCATATGAATGCATAAAAAAACTATTTTTTTTTTAATTAATGTCATATAAGGAATTTAGAAATTACTAAAAGAAAACAAATTAGAGATTTTTCCTTATTTCAAATAAGGAATTAGTTCAAATAAAGAATTTAGTAATTATTAAAAAAGCTAAAAGTAGAGTTTTTTCTTTATTTCAAATAAGGAATTTAAGAATTTATTAATTATTCCCTATCTCTATTTTTCTAGCAATATATACTTGTCTCATATAAAACCTCAAGAAATATGCTTGATAACACCCTTGAAATAATATTTTCTCTCATTTATTAAATATTTTGTATTTCCACTCTTCAACTTGAGTCACAAAGAAATAATAAATCTAGCTAATATGATAATATCAAGGACAAGTTTGACATGTCATCTAGGTTAGTTGGGGTTTTTTGCACAATTAGGTGATCGGGAGCATTATTTGCCATCATTAAAAACCATAGGTATATAGATTTTGTATGGGTATTAATGTGAGGATAATTTTTCCCCACAAGGATGGCTTTGTTTGAGGCCTTGGACATCATCTAAGGAGAAACACCATTATCCCCAAGGCGTACAATTGGTTTTGGTTGGTTTAGTAATAATATAGACTATGCACATGGTACAAAACCACCTTCGAGTGCCTCTAAGGTGAATGGTTGCCCTAGTGGTGCTCATCACCAAAATCAAGGTTTCTTGTTGGTGGCTAGTGGCCTGCTGACTAATGTCTACTACCCAATATTGTGACATTTCAATAGGTCGATGTACTAACAACTAATACATTTCATTAGTGTTGGTTGAACTCGAGGTGTCCTTGACACAGTTAGCCTGAAATTTGACCTCTTGACGGACTATAGTCCCCAACCATGGAGTGAGAGTCCTTGAACCCTCTACCTCCATGAGCTAATGGATAATGTTGGATGATATGCTAATATCAAGGACAAGTTTGACATGGCATCTAGGTTAGTTGGGGATTTTTGCACAATTAGGTGATGGGGAGCACTATTTTACATCATTATAAACCATAGGTATATAGACATTGTATGGTTGTTAATGTGAGGATAATTTTGCTCCACAAGGATGGCATTGTTTGGGGCCTTGGACATCATCTAAGGAGAAACACCATTATCATCCTAGGGCCTACGAGTGGTTTTAGTGGGTTAGTAATAATACAAATGATGCACATTGTACAAAACCACCTCCCAGTGCCTCTAAGCTGAATGTTTGGCCTAGTGGTGCTCATTGCCAACATCAAGGTTTCTTGTTGGTGGCTAGTGTCCTACTTACTAATGTCTACTACTCAATATTTTGACATTTTAATAGGTTGATGTAAGAACAACTAATAAATTGCATTAGCGTTGGTTGACCTTGAGGTATCCTTGATACAGTTAGCCCGAAATTTGACCTAGACTTGATGGACTATAGTCCCCAACCATGGAGTGAGAGTCCTTGAGCCCTCCATCTCGATAAGCTAGTAGATAATGTAGGATGATATGCTAATATTGAGCACAAATTTGACATGGCATGTAGGTTAGTTGGGGCTTTTTGCACAATTAGGTGATGGGGAGCACTATTTGCCATCATTATAAACCATAGGTATATAGATGTTGTATGGGTGTTAGTGTGAGGATAATTTTGCCCCACAAGGATGGCTTTGTTTGGGGCCTTGGAAATAATCTAAGGAGAAACACCATTATCATCCCAGGGTGTACGAGTGGTTTTGGTTGGTTTAGTAATAATACAGACTATGCACATGTTACAAAACCACCTCCCAGTGCCTCTAAGTTGAATGGTTGGCGTAGTGGTGCTCATCGCTAGCATCAAGGTTTCTTGTTGGTCGCTAGTGTTCTACTTACTAATGTCTACTACCAAATATTATGACATTTTGATAGGTTGATGTACCAACAACTAATACATTACGTTAGTGTTGGTTGACCTTGAGGTGTCCTTGATACAGGTAGCCCGAAATTTGACCTAGACTTGATGGACTATAGTCCCCAACCATGGAGTGAGAGTCCTTGAACCCTCTATCTCGATGAGCTAATGGATAATGTAGGATGATATGCTAATATCGAGGACAAGTTTGACATGGCATCTAGGTTAGTTGGGGATTTTTGTACAATCAGATGATGGGGAGCACTATTTGACATCATTATAAACCATAGGTATACAGTTGTTGTATTGGTGTTAATGTGAGGATAATTTTGCCCCACAAGGATGGCTTTGTTTGGGGCCTTGGACATCATCTAAGGACAAACACCATAATCATCGTAGGGCATATGAGTGGTTTTAGTGGGTTAGTAATAATACAGACTATGCACATGGTAGAAAACCACCTCCCAGTGCCTCTAAGGTGAATGGTTGGCCTAGTGGTGCTCATCACCAACATCAAGGTTTCTTGTTGGTGGCTAGTGTCCTACTTACTAATGTCTAATACTTTATGTTGTAACATTTTGAAGGGTTGATGTACCAACAACTAATATATTGCATTAGTGTTGGTTGACCTTGAGGTGTCCTTGATACAGATAGCCTGCAATTTGGCCTAGACTTGATGAACTATAGTCCGCATCCATGGAGTGAGAGTCCTTAAGCCCTCTATCTCGATGAGCTTGTTAGTGTTGGTATCTTCATACCTCCATTAGTGATCATATTGCTCTTTCGCACGCATATTAGGTGTCTCATCCAACTACATTCCGTTAGGTCATGGATCAACTGATGGTAGTGGCTTCATGTCAATTTCCCTCATGGCATTCACCTGCTGACTTGTTTTCATATTTTTTAGGTCATTTACTATTATCCTATTTCATTTCATTTATAAAAATCAGTTTTAGGGTTTTAGTCTCACTAGGTTTAGGGTTTGTCATCATGGTCATCCAAAATTGAATTAAAAGGTTAGCAGGCACATGACGAGGATTAATAAGTTCATAGAATCATAAATTTACTTTTGATATGCTCAATAAATCTTTTTTTACCTCAAAACAGGAAAACAATGTTTTTCCATTTTATGTACAAATTTCATGTAATTTAAGTGTTTCTATATGTAATAATTTCAACAGCTACTCTTGGTCACCTTGCCAACTCCAGCCACTACAAAGACAAAAGCACCAATGCATTAGTCCATCAAATGGTCAAGAAAAAGTCAAACTTCAAATGAAAAACAAGGTTTTTGAGAAAAAGTGACTAAGACTTTATAAAGTGGGTTTGCAATGAGGAAAAATTAAAATGCATCCATTTATAAAGTGAATTCATGCTAGCCATTCATTCCATTGTGCAAAACATCAAGTGAAAGAGCCAAAATAGCGATTTGAAGGGAAATCAAGCAAAGGAAGAAGAAAACTTTGTTTTTGCAGCAAGTTTGCCTGACACTGCACATCAGAGGGTTGGTGCTATGCATCAGACAGTTTCTGCTAGTGTAAAAATACACAAGCACTGCACATCAGGCAGGCGCTGTGCATTGGGCCCAGTGCGCTACGCATTGGCCACGAAGGTTTCAAAATCACTCAAATTCATCCTAAACTCTCCCAAATGCTACATTTCACTCCTACAAGTAAGTTTTCATTGATATTGAGCTGAAATTAGTCTTCTACATGTTTTGTTCATAAGTTTTTCTTCTTAAAAATCAAACCCTAGCTTGCCTTCATACATTTTCATCTCATTGCAAAACATTCACTGCATTACAAAACCATCATCTTTCTCCCCTTTTCCCAAACCTCATTGCCCTTAATCTACCCATTAATTCCATTTTCCCTTTCCATATTCCCCTAAGAAACTAATTTCCTTCATCAAACCCTAAGTCCCTCATAAGACAAAACCCTAATTTCCTAAATTTGTCCCTTCACTCCCCTACTCTACTTCACATTTGAAAAATCTCTTCATACTCATCTTCTTTGTTCTCACTCATTGTCATTGTTCACCATACCATCATCACATCACATCCCTAAGACAAGCATCATGGAAAGAAGCAATGAATCAAGTTTTGAAGAAGAAACACTTAGTGATAGCTCAAGGGAAAGAAATGTGCAGCCCATGAAACCTCAAAAGGGTGGAAAAATCATTAGGAAGGAATCTATTAGCATGAATGAACTCCTTGCTTGCCCTCTAGCCACCACATGCTTCAGATATTAGTCATGTTTTGAGTTTTGTGAAATGGTTGAGAGGGTCAGATATCACCATGAATTAGCAAGGCAGTTTGTCATAAACATGGAAAATAATGTGGTGCATCTTGCTGGGGTCAATTTCACTCTTTCACCAGCTATCATTGCAGAAGCTACAAGAATGCTAGATGTAGGGGAAAAGTGGACAAAAGGCAGAATATTAGTAAGCAACATTATGAACCTTATATCAATGCCAAATATCATGGTAAACTTAGCAGGGTGTTTCCTTCAAATTCTTGGAGGACCGGTATGTTCCACTCATGAAGCTTATCATCAAAGACTTTACATATGAGGGTAGGTTCTCCAGACATTATGCCTACCACATCAGATTGCTTATGCACTTCACCAGGGTCAGAATGATGAGCATTCCTTATTTCATATTTAAAAACATAGAGAGGATGAGAGTGATTGCAAAAAGAAAACCATATCGACAGCAACTCAATAGTATTTATCATTTTTTTGTCATCAAAATTATTTTTTTGCATCAATTGACTCAGTTGGGAGTATCATGGGAAACTTTCATTGCCCATGAATCCTTCGAGAGGCCTCAAATATTTGCAGATCCTCAAGAGGAAGGTGAACCTTCCGGGAAACAAAAAGAGCTTGAAACTAAAACAGAAGAGGCTCATGTTCCTGCGTTTGTTACTTATGAAAGAGGCACTAGGATGCTTTTTGAAGCTTCCAAATGAGTACTATCTCCACCAGGGGTGGAAGGAGTCTCATTTTCTTCACTGGACAATAGGAAAATGCTATCTTCACCAAGGGTGAAAGGGGCTTTGCCTTCTTCTCCAGCTAAACAGGTACGGGGCAGAGACAAAGGAATGCAACAGATGTATGAAGAGGGCCCTACTGAAGGGCAAGATAGGGATTTTGTGTTGATTGAGGAGGATGTCACTGATTTGGGCTCTCAAAGCTCAAGACTCAAGGACATGATTATCAAAGAGAAGGAGGCTGAAATCTAACCCTAATCACTTGACCTTGTGAGGGCCAAATGGATCATCAACTTTCTTAAGCAGGAAAGCAAGCAACTGGAAGATAAGTAAGCCTTTATGGAGCTGCAAATGATTAGAGAAAATAGGCAAGTGGCAAAGAGAAGAAAAATCAAGATGACATCCCTTGAGCAAGAAATTGAGGCTGACCGAGAATCATGGTTGGAGAGGGTGAACATTCACCTTGAGAAGATGCTTGAGAAAGCTAACAAAGAAAAGAAAATTCTATGCCATATGGCTTATCATTACTTAGATCGGAATAAAATTTGCAAGACAAGGATAAACAAGCTAAAAGCTAAGTTAAAGAGAACCTTGAGGGCCAAGAAGGAATAAGATAAACTTAAAATTTTGGCTAAAGCTTCATTAGCTTAGCAAAGCAGTTAGTAAGCTTACCTCTTGCGAAATTTGGAGAAATTTTTGGAAGTTTTTGTCATTTTATAATTTTGTAATTAAAAACAAAGGAATTTTCGGCTGATGGCACTGCGCATTGAGTTCGCTTAGTATTTTGAAAAATTGCTTGTAGTTTTGGATTCCTCATGGAAAAACAATGAAACCCAGAAAGTTTCATAAAATTTGGAGGAGATCTGGGTCACCTAAAGGGCAAAAAACACCTAAAAAATTCCCTCTCTACCACTTTTTGGACCCATAGAAACTAGTCTTGGGAGAAATAATTTTTGGAGGGACAAATCAACTCTAGATTGGAAAATTCAAAGTGTTCCAGAAACTAGACAAGTAGATATTTCCAACAAACTATCTTGGGCCTAATTTGGTGAAATGGAAGGCCTCCAAAGTTAGCCTTGAAGTGGCACTATGTATGAGTGAAATTTTTGCCAATTTTGCCTAAAAACACAGAATTTCACCCAGTTTGACTATCAGTTGATTTTTTCACTTCTCCTTAATAAATATATGATGGTAAATGATGTAATATGATGTAAATATGATGAAAAATTACTTGAGTGGGTAGACACATCAGTTAGAGGTGGTTTGAGGTTGAATGAATCAGTTTCCATAGTTTTAGAGGCAAGCTATTACACTGCCTGTTTTCTAGTTCCTAGTTTAGATGTTGTTGAAACAACTCCTTGGCTCATGGATTTGACCCTTGATGGCTAGAATAGGTGGTTTGATGCCTATATCATGTATTTTATTAATTATTGGTAAAGGTTGGACTCTTGTGGATGCTTTGAGCTTTATTGTAAATCACTTATGTAATTTGGCAAGGAAATGAACCAGGGTTTTGCAGCATTTTGTGGGATTCTTGTGGTAATGTGTGTTGGCATTGTTTCTTCCTTTTTTATTTAATTTCTCTTATGTGTATATGTGCCAGCATCTATTTCTTTCTTCATAACTAAATGAATTAATATAAATAGGTAGAATCCATTGATATTCAGTGCTCTGCCTTGAGGATACATTTAGTTCTTATTGTTTTTTACAGTTTGAAGAGGACTCATGAACTTTGCATGCCCTATCCAACTCCTCACTGGTGTTAGAATTACCATCACACCTAATTCAAAGTGCCAAAACACTTACCTACCTCGCCCCACTGAACCTCCTGTAAATCTGAGTTGATTTCCCGAACCCAAAGCTACCTTCTTCATTTCATCCTGCAACCAACCATCAAAGTCAAACAAAACCCTCTGACCTAATATACCTAGCCTAAAATCAACATTTATTTTCAGTCATCTCAAGCCCTAGTTTCCATATTCCAACTGAGATTGACAAGGAGAGGGCCCTCTTCCGACTTGATAGGGCTAGCTACGAGGTTAAGTGTGGTTTGATGTTACCTAGACCTGCCTTCCTTCAGCCTGAGGTAGATTTAGGTACTAACATAGTGGCGACTCCACTAGCGAAGAAACTGAAAAATATTACCCCAGTACTTTTAAAATAATTCTAGACTTTTGGATGATAGGTTTAGAATTCATTTGGCTAAAAATATTGTAATGTTCATTTGAATTTTGGGAAAAATTCAACACATTGGCTTTCAGAAGATACACCAGGGCTAATCTCGATCTTAATCCTCCTCTCGTGTTTGAAAACCCAATTCTCCTTCCAAGAATACTCAGGCAAGAAAGTTCTTTGAGTCCAAGACCAGTTTTCCGATCTCATTCATGCATAGTTGTATTTCAATATCTCGAAGATCTCCTGTTTGATGAACATTTTGACCTATCTTTGTTTGAAACTAAATCTGAAAGTGCGATTGGTGATACTATTTTAAATATGCAATTTGTCCAATATCTTGAAACTGAAAGAGCTAATAGATCAATTGATGCTTATATTTTGAATTCACTTCAGACATCTATTGTGGCTACCAATATTCCCGAGCTCCTAGAATCAGTATCTGCTACCCTTGGTACATCTATTGTCTTGTCTAGCTCTGAAGTTCATTCTCAACCTCAGTTTATCACCACCCTTCCCGTGAAACCTACCATATCTGATCAGAGATCTACCATCTCTTCCCCTCCTTCAACACCTCAAACTTCCATCATCTGTTCTCCTCCGTCGACACCTCATACACCCATCAAATCAACTGCTATTGTTGTTATAAATCCTCCTGCTTCTCCAAGGCCAGCTTCAAATCCACCTCGAGTAATGGCTACCAGATATGCACCTCTCGTTTTTCCACAGAACTTGGATGCTATGCCTACTGATTACCAAAGTAAAATCCCATTGTTTGATGCTACCCAAGGTATCATGGCACAGCAGCATGTTGACAGGATGAACGACTTCTTTGATCTTCATGAGATAGATGAAGAGAATGTGACCATGCAATTATTTGTGCAAAGTTTTGGAGGCGAGGTGCGAAAGTGGTTCATAGCACTTCCTGAAGGGACTATCAATACATTGTTGGTTCTTCATAAAAAAAATTGTGGATCGTTGGGAGGTAAGGAAAAATCCACTCCAAATTCTTTCCGAGTATAAAAATATAAAGAGGAATGCTGGTGAAAGTGTCCAGGATTATTGTGTAAGATTCAATACTGTCTATAATGCTATTCTGGCTGATATCAAGCCTCTGATGAGGCTAACTTTGATAAAATTTCCTGATGGTTTTGATCCCGACATGGCATACCAATTGAGAGAACGAGATCTTGCTACATTGGAGGATATGCAGAAAATTGCAGTAAGTGTCGAGGCAAATCTGCGAGCTAAGAGAGCTAGGACAAAGACCGAGAAGAAAGTGACCATAAAGGAATAATCATCTTCCTCAAATCATTTTCTTTATAAAATTGAGAAAATGTTTAATAGATTCAGAATTGCAGATAAGCCTGAGGCATCAAGTAGAAATCCAAATTTCCGTGGTCAACAGCAACAAATATTTAGGATTAAACAGCGGGAGCAAAGAGCACAAGATCAATTAGCACAGTAGCAAGTCAAAACACCTCTACAAAAAAACTATGTGCATGGCCCAGAGTCATAGGATGATTAGAATCCAATAGGTGACGAGAATCACTTTTTTTACAGCAGATGGTTTGCCTATTTATATCACGGAGGATGAGGAATATTTAGAGAGCCCGGTTGTACAGAAAGATGAGGATTTTATACTAGCCAATGAAACAGTTTTGGACTAAGAATCAGATGAATATCAGAGGGGATATATGAATGCACTGACAGTGTAGCAAAGACAGTATTCAATCAAGAGCAGGGATGTACCAATCAATCCAATTCAAAAGCGAAAGGAAGCAGCACAACCAAAGAATGATTCTCTAAATGTTCAGAAAAAAGGAAGGAGCCAGCAGATCCTACTTCCAGTAAAGTACAATCTGCAAATGATAAGTCAACTCAGCCAAGTATAGTAAAGGAAAAGTCTAAAAAGAATGATTCTTTGGCCAAAGAGGTAGATAAAACTACAGCCTTTAGCTTAGAGAATGAGATTGCTAAGTTAAAAGTGACAATACCTTTGACTGAATTAATGAAGAATATCAGTTATAAGAGTCATGTGTCAAAGATTTTGAATGTAGATCCCCTGTCGGATATGGTTAATGTGGAATATGACCAACCCAAGCTTATTTTTGGTTCGGCATTAGAAGGCCAATCTGAGGATAGTGAAGTAGCCCCATTTTACATCAACCTTAGATTGCATGATTATGTCTTGCACAATGCCATGTTTGATTCAGGAGCATACCACAACCTGATGCCAAAGGTAATTATGGAAAAATTGGGTCTGGACATCACTCGTAAATATCATGATCTTTATTCCTTTGATTCTGGTAGGGTTAGATGTATTGGCCTCATTAAGGATTACGTTGTGACTTTAGATCAGATTCTAGCAAAGAATATTCTCATGAATGTAGTTGTGGCTGACATTTCCCCTAGATTTGGCATGCTTTTACCTAGGTCACGGGTTACAAAATTGAAAGGGACATTGCAATTAGATTTCTCCTATGCCACTATTCTCGTGTTTGGTTAGCTGAGAAAATTATATAGGGAGAAGAAGATGAAGTATATGATCACAAGCAAGGAGAAAGCTTTGAATCATCTAATTAACTATGTACATAGAGATTTAAAATCTTTTGTTCTTTATTCCGATAGTGGTTTTAATGATGTGAATAGTCAACTAGTTGAAGTGGAAGATGTTCTAGTGATAACATAAAATTTCACAGCAGTGCTTGGTCAAGAGAGACAAAGGCTTGCAAGTACCACTAAACAGTCTACATTCCGCCAGCAGCAGAAAATTGAAGGACAACAGCCAAAGGTAGAAGAGAAAATAGAATTACAGCACTTGGAGGAAGAAGCCGGTTTGTGGAGTATGGATTTTGATGGAGCAGTAGGTAAGGATGGTGCAGGAATTGGGATTTGGATACGCAACCTTGTCTTCCTACCAAATAAAGCCACAAGTAATGTAAGAATTTGTTCATATAAATTGGCTTTCAATTCTTCTAACAACGAATCCAAGTATGAAGCACTGATTGCAGGGTTGAAGATACTCAAGAAGTTGAATGCAAAGAGAATTTCAGTTTATAGTGACTCAGAATTAGTAATTGAACAAGTCAAGAGTGAATACCAAGCCAAACATCTATGAATGAGGGCTTACTGTAATGCAATTTTAGACATTTTGAGGTTGTTTCCAGACCATACTTTGACATGTGTCCCTCATACACAAAATGTTATTGCAGATTCTCTTGCTACGACTACAAGTAACTTAAAGATCCCAATGAATTCAAACAATAAGTTTGAAATCCATGTGAAGCATCGCCCAGCTGTCCCTGATAATTAAGGTATTGGCAGGTGTTTCAAGATGACAAAGAGATTGAGAATTTTCTGCAAAATGAAGGCAAATATAAAGACACCTCTATAGATGGTGAGCAAGATGATGGTGAACCAGAAATGGAGGTAAATCAGATGGAAGTCTTGCAGCTGAAAGGCAATGTCATCCCTAAATGCCTTATACGTTTAGAAGAATTATTTGATCAAGATGATGTAGCTCGAAAACCAAGCTTAGTGCCAATCAGGAAGGGTGTTGAAGATGTAAATATTGGAACAACAGAAAATCCAAAGATGCTGAAGTTGTCAAAGGCATTACCTCCTTAGGTAAAAGCTAAATACATTAGTTTATTGTCTTCATTTTTTGATCTATTTGCATGGGACTATACAGATTTAAAGTAGTACAACAAAAGTATAATTCAACATATAATTCCTATTAAGACAAATTAGAAGCCATTTCGCCAAAAGCTGAGAAGGATAAATCCGAAGTTGCTGCCATCAATAGAAAAAGAGGTGAATCGATTATACAAAGCTAGTATAATCGTTACAATCATATTTTCAAATTGGATCTCCATTTTGGTTCCCGTGAGAAAAAAGACAGGTGAGATTAGATTGTGCATAGATTTTAGAAATTTGAATAAAGTGTCATTAAAAGATAACTACCTGTTGCTGAAAATGGACCACATTCTCCAAAGAGTTGTTGGAGCATCTCATATGTCGCTGCTCCATGGGTATTCCGACCACAATCAAATTTTGGTTCATGAAGATGACAAGGACAAGACAGCATTTGCCACTCCTTGGGGGACATTCCACTATGCCAAGATGTCGTTCGGTTTAAAGAATGTTGGAGCAACATTCCAACGTGCAACGGACACTTCCTTCACAGGTGAGAAAGATGTATTTTTAGTAGTGTATTTGTTGGAAATAATACTAAGAGGGGGGGGGTGAATCAGTATTATCTGGTCAATTATTTTATTTTTCAAACCCAGAACATATACGCTACTTCAATTAGAGAAAACCGCATATATATGCAACTACAGATAAGGAAACCCGCGTATACCATACAGACTTATAATTTAAAATATTCTACAGATGTTGAACATTAATCTGTGCATTAGGATCATATAAATAGTAACCAGGAACAAAAAAATAGAGCAGAAGACAATCACAAAGAAGAACACAAGATATAAGGTGGAAACCCAATGTGGGTGAAAACCACCTGTTGCAATATGTCTCTATCTTTTCAGTTAGAAACTTATTTTTACAATGATTTTGTACTGGTGGAGTCCTTTACTAGTACACAGGCTGCTACCTGCAGAGAGCTACAACCCTCTCTCGTTTTCCAGCTTCTCCTGGAAGGGAGCTACAACCCCCTTAGCTCTTGTACTAGCTAAGATACTAGTACGTAGGTGCTGACCTACAGAAGGATACTACCTTCTCTTTCTTCCAGTGACCACGTTTCATAAATTTTCAAACTCGATCCACAAATAACATCAATCAAACATCAAGAATTTCTGCAACAACCAATCACCTTTTCACCAATCAAAACTGAATCAAAATAAAACTTCTCTCACAACTGTACCCAGACCATAATAACAGTAATGACACCCCACTTCTGAACCCAGAACATTGTAGTAATAAACAGAAGCAGGTAGAACATAGATCATGAGACGTATGCTACTTCACTATTCAAAAACCTTTGTGCGGAACTATAAATTCATTCTTTCAAACATTCAGATATTAGTTAACCCAGATTATCAGATTTATAGATCAAGCGTGCGCCACATATCACAGATCAAAATCATATAGAGATACCACTATTCCAGCCTTAAGATTTTGACCCATCAATAGAACTTATCCTTCTCCTTGCACTCAGGTTCCTTCTTCATTTAGATCCAGATATGCACCATAACCCAATCACAGTATTCCAGATCTAGCACTTTATTAGATATTCAATGATTCAGAAGATGCCTTGCCAAATGATCTCCTTCCTCTTTTATAGCCTTAGGCCTTTCACAATACCACGGACCAAAAACCAAAACAATTCAATACCATGGACCCAATACTTGGGATCTTCACTTATGATGAGATACCATGGCCCAAAACCATAGGTTCAAATACCAAGGACTAAATACCATGGACCAAAACCATAGGATCAAAAACTGTCTGACTAATACCATGAACCAACCATAAGATTTCCCATGAGTGTGCGCTTTTCTCTGCATGAAAGTGCGTGAACTTTTCTCTGCATGAAAGTGCGTGAACTTTTCTCTGCATGAAAGAAATTTTTCTCTGCATCAAAGTGTGTGAAATTTTCTCTGCATGAAAGGAACTTTTCTCTGTGTAAATGTTTCTCTGCATGAAAGTGCGTGAACTTTTCTTTGCATGAAAGGAACTTTTCTCTGCGTGAACGTTTCTCTGCATGAAAGTGTGTGAACTTTTCTGCACTATAATTTATCATCTGAGATGAGTGGGTTTCCATCAAGTACAACATATGTATCATAATGCCAACAATCTCCCCCTTTGGACTTGATGGCAACAATAACCAATCACTCTCCCCCTTTAACATCAAGGGCAAAGGGGCAGACTACCATACTGCCCCTGAGTACTTGCTGAAAACTCTGAATGAGCTCCCCTTTTGTATATGCTCTGTGCTAAAATGCTATCTGCAAAAAGATGTTCTACAAGAAATAACATGACTCCATACATTATAAGTAACCTTCCTATCATCAAGACTCATACATACATCCATCTCCCATCCAAGTGGTAATACACAAGATAGACAAAACTCATTCATCCCAGGCATAGTGGGGAAACCAAAATAGGTTGTTACATGACCTTGATATGAAAATAAGTACATGACATAGATACAAGAACAACTATCAGTAGAATCAACCTTCAAACCAGCACACATTGATCTACTCCACCAGAAAACTATTGAGAAATCAAACCAAGGACTTCTAAGATAATGCCAACAATG
>APFE031290754.1:122355-143456 GCA_000404065.3 Pinus taeda
ATTTGGCAATGAAAACCTAGCTTACAAGCACTACTGGCAGTAGTGATTTCAAAAAACTAGATATTGGCTGACATTGCTAGGAATAAGAAACTTCCAATTGCAAAAATATTCTAGGCACAATTGGACGGGCTTGTGTTGGAAAAATGAGACTTCAGTTGGAAGAGTTAGAAAAAATAACTAATAATAAAAGCATGATTTTTCTTTAAACACCATTTGACATTAGCATGATGTTTGGACATGGTTTCGTAGGAATGGCTATGAAAATAATCTCTTTGAGGCTATCTTTTGGAACCATACGACATGATAAATATAAAATGATGGCATGACTATCCATTATATGTTGTTTACCATGGGTTAGGTACTCTTTAATTATATCTTTAGTTTCTTTTCTTAACATACATAGGTGTTAAGTGATATGTTAAAAATACCATAAGCATGTTTGACTATATTCACTTTTTCCCTACCCAACCTTTATATTCTATCAGCGTTTATCACCACCTTAATCTTTTATAACCATACCTTCTATCTTTTCTAACTTACTATAAACCTTTATATTTTCTAAAATGTCTTTTCTAACGTGACTCCTAATCATTTTAATCTATAATCATTGGAGTGCGCACGTTATACATCACTATCATCACATATCCCTATCATTACTCGAAGGTCTATTGGAAATAATACTGAGAGGGGGGGTGAATCAGTATTATCTGGTCAATTATTTTCTTTTTCAAACCCAGAACATATACGCTACTTTAGTTAGAGAAAACCACGTATATATGCAACTACAGATAAGGAAACCCGTGTATACCATACAAAATTATAATTTAAAATATTCTATAGATGTTGAACATTAATCTGTGCATCAGGATCATATAAATAGTAACCAGGAACAAAAAAATAAAGTAGAAGACAATCACACACAAGAACACAAGATATAAGGTGGAAACACAATGTGGGTGAAAACCACCTGTTGCAATATGTCTCTATCTTTTCAGTTAGAAACTTATTTTCACATTGATTCTGTACTGGTGCAGTCCTTTACCAATACGAAAGCTGGTACCTGTAGAGAGCTACAACCCTCTCTCGTTTTCCAGCTTCTCCTGGAAGGGAGCTACAACCCCCTTAGCTCTTGTACTAGCTAAGATACTAGTACGTAGGTGCTGACCTACAGAAGGCTACTACCTTCTCTTTCTTCCAGTGACCACGTTTCATAAATTTTCAAACTCGATCCACAAATAACATCAATCAAACATCAAGAATACCTGCATCAACCAATCACCTTTTCACCAATCAAAACTGAATCAAAATAAACACTTCTCTGACGACTGTACCCAGATCATAATAATAGTAATGACACCCCACTTCTGAACCCAGAACACTGTAGCAATATATAGAAGCAGCTAGAACATAGATCAAGAGATGTAAGCTACTTCACTATTTAGAAACCTACGTGTAGATCTATAAATTCATTCTTTCAAACATTCAGATATTAGTTAACCCAGATTATCAGATTTATAGATCAAGCGTGCGCCACATATCATAGATCAAAATCGTATAGAGATACCACTATTCCAGCCTTAATATTTTAACCCATCAATAGAACTTATCCTTCTCCTTGCGCTCAGGTTCCTTCTTCATTCAGATCCAGATCTGCGCCATAACCCAATCACAGTATTCCAGATCTAGCACTTTATCAAATATTCAATGATTCAGAAGATGCCTTGCCAAATGATCTCCTTCCTCTTTTATAGCCTTAGGCCTTTCACAATACCACAGACCAAAAACCATAACAATTCAATATCATGGACCCAATACTTGGGATCATCACTTATGACGAGATACCACAGCCCAAAACCATAGGTTCAAATACCAAGGACTAAATACCACGGACCAAAAACATAGGATCAAAAACTATCGGACTAATACCATGAACGAACCATAAGATTTCCATGAGCGTGCACTTTTCTCTGCATGAAAGTGCGTGACATTTTCTCTACATGAAAGTGCGTGAACTTTTCTCTGCATGAAGGAACTTTTCTCTACGTGAACTTTTCTCTCCATGAAAGAAACTTTTCTCTGCATGAAAGTGCGTGAACTTTTCTCTACATGAAAGGAACTTTTCTCTGCGTGAACTTTTCTCTGCATGAAAGTGCGTGAAGTTTTCTGCACTATAATTTATCATCTGAGATGAGTGAGTTTCCATCAAGTACAACATATGTATGATCATGCCAACAGTATCTTGATGATTTGACTGTCTTTTCAAATTCAGATGAGGAGCATCTTTATCATCTAAAGATTGTTTTTCAACATTGCAAAAAATATGGAATATCACTCAATCTGAAAAAGAGCTTGTTTTCTATGGACGAAGGGAAACTTCTCAGTCATATAATATCGAAGGAAGGAATCCGCATCGATCTTGCTAGGGTGGAAGCTATAAAGAAAATATATTTTCCTCGTAATAAGAAAGAGATCTAAGCATTTAATAGTAAGAATAACTTCTTACGTCGTTTTGTGCCTAATCTAGCTGAACACTTGAGGAAAATCACAAACATGTTGAAGAAGGATAGTGTGGTCAAGTGGACCTAGGAAGATATGAAGTCTTTCAACCTGGTAAGGTAGGCTCTTTCTTCAGCTCCGATTTTGACTAGTCTCGATTATTGACAAGATTTTATATTATTTTTGTTCGCTTCTGAACATACTATGGCAGCAGTTCTAATGTTGAGAATAGATTAGCTAGAAAAGCCAATTTCCTTTTTTAGTAGGACAATAAGATATGCATCCTTGAAATATAACATCATTGAGAAGCAAGCTCTTGCCTTGGTGAAAGCTTTGAAAGATTTCTGAGTATATAGTCTACACTCTCATATCCTTGCTTACATCCTTAATGCAACAATTAAAGATGTTTTGGTACATACAAATCCTAAAGGAAGGTGGGGAAAATGGATCGCATCATTGCTAGAATATGACTTGCAGATAAAGCCAACAAAGCTAATCAGGGGGTAGGGTCTAGCAAAGTTAATGGCCGAGTCCAATCTACATGCCTTGGAAATAAATATGATTGCAGCCATGTCTAAAGAAGATGAAGATAGTTCGTTGATTCAGGTATCTGAATTTTTTCTCCATTCTCCTTGGTATTTAGATATAGTGTACGTGCTTTAGCACCTCTCACCGCCAGTGAGGATGGCTAAAAATAAAGGTAGAACTCTAAAACTTAAGGCTGCTAGATTTTTTATTTTAAACAATGCACTTTATAGGAAGGATCCTGGAGGATTTTTTGCTGAATTGCTTAACCAAAGAGGAAGCACAACAGGTCATGAGTGATTTTCATAAGGGAGACTGTGGAGGTCACTTATTTTGGAAGACGACAACTAACAAAATTTTGAGAGAAGGGTACTATTGGCCTACCTTGCTTGCTGATGTTTATAAAACTGTCACAAGCTATCATGAATGCCAGATTTTTCTGGGAAGAAGAAAGTTGCAGCCTCTACCTCTCAAGCCAGTCGAAGTTAGTGCATCGTTTCAGCAATGGGGCCTAGATTTTATTGGAGAGATTCATCCCACATCTTCAGCTCAACACAAGTGGATCTTAACAGTGATAGATTATTTCACAAAGTGGATTGAGGCAATCCGCACTCGGCAGGCTACGGACTCGGTAATAATTCAATTTCTTGAAAATAATATTTTGTCACGTTTTGGCTGCCTAACAAACTTATTACAGATAATGCAGCCGCTTTCAAGTCCAAAATGATGATTGACTTTTGCAGCAAATACAAATTACCTTGGGACATTCTACTGCATATTATCCACAAGGTAATGGATTGGTTGAATCTTCAAACAAATCATTGGTCAACATCATTAAAAAGCTGCTAGAAACCAATAAGAAAAGCTGGCATAAAAAACTGGTTAATGCACTATGGGCGGATAGAGTAAGCCAAAAGAAGTCAATAGGAATGTCTTCATTCGAGATTGTATATGGTATTGACACGGTGTTCCTAACATCTCTCGTAGTCTCGGTTGTTAAACTTTTGCAGGAAGCTGGTAGCGAGGAAGATCATTTTCAGCGGAGAATAAGCCAAATGATCCATTTACAGCAGATGAGAGAAGAAGCTTTTCAAGATACCTTTAGGCTACAGGAGAGAATTAAAAAGATTTATGATCGGAAGGCAAAGGCGGACAAATTTCAGATAGAAGACATAGTGCTAAGGTGGGATGCTAGAAACGAGGATAACAGAAAGCATGACAAGTTCGAGAACCTGTGGAAGGGACCAAACATAATTGCTGCATGTAGAGGAAAAAATGCTTTTCTACTCAAAGAAATGAACGTGGAAGATTGTCCAGGAGGGTCAGTAAATGGTTGGCTTCTAAAATGATATTATCTCTAAGAATTTTTGTTACTATCACATTTTGTCATTGTACATACCATTTTATTTCTTTCATTGCAAAAGAATGCACTGTCACCATTCATTTAGCTTGGGGCACGAAGTGAAGGCTATAAAGTTGAATGTTTGGCTTCAGTATTTGATTATTTAGTGTCAGTTGTTTGACTCTTAGTTGAGTTGGTTTAGTTTTGAGTCTTGATTCAAGGTATTTATTTTGGTGTTCTGAAGTTATTGACTCCATATTGACCAATGGATGAAGACACTTATCTGTTTTTCCAGAGATTTGTGGTTCTTGGCACCTCCCAGGAGCTACCATCCCCATTGGAGCCAATGTTAGTGTCGGTATCTTCATACCTCCATCAATGATCAAATTGCTCTTTTGCACAAATATTAGGTGTCTCATCCAATCAGCTGCATTCCATTAGGTCATGGATCAACTGATGGTAGTGGCTTCATGTCAGTTTCCCTCATGACATTCACCTGCTGACCTATTTTCATATTTTTTAGGTCATTTACTGTTATCCTGTTTCATTTAATTTATAAAAATCAGTTTTAGGGTTTTAGTCTCACTAGGGTAGCAGGCACATGAGGGGGATTAATAAGTTCATAGAATCATAAATTTACTTTTGATATGCTCAATAAATATTTTTTACCTCAAAACCCTGTTTGGAGGTGAAAACAAAGTTTTTCCATTTTATTTACAAATTTCATGTAATTTTAGTGTTTCTATATGTAATAAGTTCAACAGCTACTCTTGGTCACCTTGCCAACTCCAACCACTACAAAAACAAAAGCACCAATGCATCAGTCCATCAAATGGTCAAGAAAAAGTCAAACTTCAAATGAAAAATAGAGTTTTTGAGAAAAAGTGACTAAGACTTTATAAAGTGAGTTTCAAATGAGGAAAAATTAAAGTGCATCCATTTATAAAGTGAATTCATGCTAGCCATTCATTCCATTCTGGAAAACATCAAGTGAAAGAGCCAAAATCGCGATTTGGAGTGAAATCGAGCAAAGGAAGAAGAAAAACTTGTTTTTGCAGCAATTTTGTCTTGAACTACACATCAAAGGCTTGGTGCTGCACATCAAACCAGTGCCACGAATCAGACAGTTTCTGCCAGTGTAAAAATACACAAGCGCCGCACATTGGGCCCAGTGCACTACACATTGGCTAGGAAGGTTCCAAAATCACTCAAATTCATCCTAAACTTTCCCAAATGCTTCATTTCACTCCTACAAGTAAGTTTTCATTGATCTTGAGTTGAAATTAGGCTTCTAGATGTTTTGTTCATAAGTTTTGCTTCTTAAAAATCAAACCCTAGCTTGTCTTCATACATTTTCATCTCATTGCAAAACTTTCACTGCATTACAAAACCAACATCTTTTTCCCCTTTTCCCAAACTTCATTGCCCTTAATATACCCATTAATTCCATTTTCCCTTTCCCTATTCCCCTAAGAAACTAATTCCCTTCATCAAACCCTAAGTCCCTCATAAGCCAAAACCCTAATTTCCTAAATCTGTCCCTTCATTCCCCTACTCTACTTCACATTTGCAAAATCTCTTCATACTCATCCTCTTTGTTCTCACTCATTGTCATTGTTCCCCATGCCATCATCACATCACATCCCTAAGACAAGCATCATGGAAAGAAGCAGTGAAACAAGTTTTGAGGAAGAAACACTTAGTGATAGCTCAAGTGAAAGAAATGTGCAGCCCAGGAAACCTCACAAGGGTGGAAAAATCATTAGGGAGGAACCTATTAGCATGAGTGAACTCCTTGCTTGCCCTCTAGCCATCACATGCTTCAGATATCAGTCCTGTTTTGAGTTTTGTGAAATGGTTGAGAGGGTCAAATATCACCATGAATTAGCAAGGTAGTTTGTCATAAACATGGAAAATAATGTGGTGTATCTTGTTGGGGTCAATTTCACTCTTTCACCAGCTATCATTGCAAAAGCTACAGGACTGCCAGATGTAGGGGAAAAGTGGAAAAAAAGGTAAAATATTAGTAAGCAACATTATGAACCTTATATCAAGGCCAAATATCATGTTTAACTTAGCAAGGTGTTTCCTTTCAAATTCTTGGACGATAGGTATGTTCCACTCATGAAGCTTATCATCAAATACTTTACATGTGAGGGTAGGTTTTTCAGACTTTATGCCTACCACATCAGATTGCTTATGCACTTCACTAGGGTTAGAATGATGAGCATTCCTTATTTCATATGTAAAAACATAGAGAGGATGACAGTGATTGGAAAAAGAAAACCATATCCACAACAGCTCAATAGTATTTATCATTTTGCTGTCATCAAAATTGTTGTTTTGCATCAGCTCACTTAGTTGGGTTTGTCATGGGAAACTTTCATTGCCCATGAATGCTTCAAGAGACCTCAAATATTTTCAGATCCTCAAGAGGAAGGTGAACCTTCCGGGCAACAAAAAGAGCGTGAAACTAAAATAGAAGAGGCTCATGTTCCTGTGTTTGTTATTTATGAAAGAGGCACTAGGATGCTTTTTGCAGCTACTAAACACGTACTATCTCCACCAGGGGTGGAAGGGGTCTCGTTTTCTTCACCAGACCATAGGCAAATGCCATCTTCATCAGGGGTGAAGGGGGCTTTGCCTTCTTCTCCAGCTAAATAGGTATATGGCAGAGACAAAGGAACGCAATAGATGTATGAAGAGGGCCCTACTAAAGGGCACGACAGGGATTTTGTGTTGATTGAGGAGGATGTCATTGATTTGGGCTCTCAAATCTCAAGACTCAAGGACATGATTATCAAAGAGAAGGGGGCTGAAATCCAAGCCTTATCACTTGACCTTGAGAGGGCCAAATGGATCATCAACTTTCTTGAGTAGGAAAACAAGCAACTGGAAGATAAGAAAGCTATTATGGAGCTACAAATGATTAGAAAAAATAGGCAAGTGGCAAAGAGAAGAAAAATCAAGATGACATCCCTTGAGCAAGAAATTGAGGTTGGCAGAGAATCATGGTTGGAGAGGATGAACATTCACCTTGAGAAGATGCTTGAGAAAGCTAACAAATAAAAGAAAATGCTATGCCATATGGCTTATCATTACTTAGCTCAGAATAAAATTTGCAAGACAGGGATAAATAGGCTAAAAGCTAAGTTAAAGAGAACCTTGAGGGCCATGAAAGAACAAGATAAACTTATAATTTTGGCTGAAGCTTCATTAGCTCAATAAAGCAGTTAGTAAGCTTGCCTCTTGCCAAATTTGGAGAAATTTTGGGAAACTTTTGACATTTTACAATTTTGTAATTAAAAACAAAGGAATTTTCCGCTGATGCGCAGTGCCAGCGGCGTTGTGCATTGAGCCGGTTCAATATTTTACAAAATGGCTTCCAGTTTTGGATTCCTCATGGAAACAAAATGAAACCAAGAAAGTTTCATAAAATTTGGAGGAGATCTGGGTCACCTAAAGGGAAAAAAACACCTAGACAAATGCCCTCTCTGCCACTTTTTGGACCCAAAAGAACCAGTATTGGGAGAAATCATTGTTGGAGGGGAAAATCCACTCCAAATCAAAAAGTTCAAAGTGTTCCAGAAACTAGATAGGTAGCACTTTCCAACAAGCTATCCTAGGCCTGATTGGGTGAAGTCGAAGGCCTCCAAAATCATCCTTGAAGTGGCACTGCGCATCAGGCTTAGGGCGCTGTGCATCAGTCAAATTTTTGGCAATTTTTCCTAAAAACTCAGAATTTCACCCAGTTTGATTATCAGTTGACTTTGTTTCTTCTCCTTGGTAAATTTATGATGGTAAATGATTTGATATGATGTAAATATGATGAAAAATGACTTGAGGGGGTAGATATATTAGTTAGAGGTGGTTTGAGGTTGAATGAATCAGTTTCCATAGTTTTAGAGGCAAGTTGTTCCACTACCTATTTTCTAGTTCCTAGTTTAGATGTTGTTGAATTAGCTCCTTGAATCATGGATTAGACCCTTGATCACTAGCATAGGTGGTTTTATGCCTATATCATGTATTTTCTTAGTCATTGGTAAAGGTTGGACTCTTATGGATGCTTTGAGCTTTATTGTAAATCACTTCTGCAGTTTGGCAAGGAAATGAACCAGGGTTTTGCAGCATTTTGTGGGATTCTTATGGTAATGTGTGTTGGCATTTTTTCTTCCTTCGTTATTTAGTTTCTCTTATGTGTATATGTTCCAGCATCTATTTCTTTCTTCATAACTAAATGAATCAAGATAAATAGGTGGAATCCATTGATATTCAGTGCTTTGCCTTGAGGATACATTTATTTCTTAATGTTTTCTGCTGTTTGAAGAGGACTGATGAACTTTGCATTCCCTCTCCAACTCCTCACTAGTCTTAGAATTACCATCACACCAAATTTAAAGTGCCAAATCACCTACCTACCTCGCCCCACAGAACCTCCTGCAAATCTGAGTTGATTTCCTGGACCCAAAGCTGCCTTCTTCATTTGATCTAGCAACCAACCATCAAAATCAAACAAAATCCTTTGACCTAATATACCTAGCCTAAAATCAACATTTATTTTCAATCATCTCAAGCCCTAGTTTCCATATTCCAACTGAGATTGACAAGGAGAGGGCCCTCCCCAGACCTGGTAGGGATAGGTACTAGGTTAAGTGTGGTTTGGTGTTACCCTAGGTCTGCCTTCCTTCAGCCTGAGGTAGATTTAGGCACTAACAACGCTAATGGATAATGTAGGATGATATGATAATATTGAGGAAAAGTTTGACATGGCATCTAGGTTAGTTGGCACTTTTTGCACAATTACGTGCTGGGGAGAACTATTTTCCATCATTATAAACCATAGGTATATAGATGTTGTATGGGTGTTAATGTGAGGATAATTTTTCCCCATAAAGATGACTTTGTTTGGGGCTTTGGACATCATCTAAGGAGAAACACCATTATCATCCTAGGGCCTACGAGTGGTTTTACTGGGTTAGTAATAATACAGACTATGCACATGGTAAAAAACTACCTCCCAATGCCTCTAAGGTGAATGGTTGGCCTAGTGGTGCTCATCGCCAACATCAAGGTTTCTTGACAGTGGCCAGTGTCCTACTTACTAATGTCTACTACCCAATATTGTGACATTTTCATAGGTCGATGTACCAACAACTAATACATTGCATTAGTGTTGGTTGAGCTTGAGGTGTCCTTGATAAAGTTAGCCCCAAATTTGACCTAGACTTGATGGACTATAGTCCCCAACCATGGAGTGAGATTCCTTGTACCCTCTATCTCAATGAGCTAATGGATAATGTAGGATGATATGCTAATATCGAAGACAAGTTTGACATGGCATCTAGGTTAGTTGGGGCTTTCTACACAATTAGGTGATGGGGAGCACTATTTTCCACCATAATAAACCATAGGTATATAGATGTTGTATGGGTGTTAATGTGACGATAATTTTGCCCCTGAAGGATGGCTTTATTTGGGGCCTTGGACATCATTTAAGAAGAAACACCATTATCATCCCAGGGCGTATGAGTGGTTTTGGTTGTTCTAGTAATAATACCAACTATGCACATGGTACAAAACGATCTCCTGGTGCCTCTAAGGTGAATGGTTGGCGTAGTGGAGCTCATCGCCAAAATCAACGTTTCTTGTTGGTGGCTAGTGTCCTACTTACTAATGTCTACTACCCAATATTGTGATAGTTTGATAGGTCAATGTATCAACAACTAATGCATTGCATTAGTGTTGGTTGACCTTGAGGTGTCCTTGATACAGTTAGCCAGAAATTTGACCTAGACTTGATGGGCTATAGTCCCCAACCATGGAGTGAGAGTCCTTAAGCCTTCTATCTTGATGAGCTAACGGATAATGTAGGATGATATGCTAATATCGAGGATAAGTTTGACATGGAATCTAGGTTAGTTGGAGCTTTTTGCACAATTAGGTTATCGGGAGCACTATTTGCCATCATTATAAACCACAGGTATATAGATGTTGTATGGGTGTTAATGTGAGGATAATTTTGCCCCACAAGGATGGCTTTGTTTGGGGCCTTGGACATCATCTAAGGAGAAACACCATTATCATCCTAGGGTATACGAGTGGTTTTAGTGGGTTAGTAATAATACAGACTATGCACAAGGTAAAAAACCACCTCCCACTGCCTCTAAGGTGAATGGTTGGCCTAATGGTGCTCATCGTCAACATCAAGGTTTCTTGTTAATGGCTAGTTGCCTACTTACTAATGTCTACTACCCAATATTGTGACATTTTGATAGGTTGATGTACCAAAAACTAATACATTGCATTAGTGTTGGTTGACCTTGAGATGTCCCTAATACAGTTAGCCCGAAATTTGACCTAGACTTGATGGACTATAGTCCCCAACCATGGAGTGAGAGTCCTTGAGCCCTCTGTCTCGATGAGCTAATGGTTAATGTAGGATGATATGCTAATATCGAGGATAAGTTTGACATGACATATAGGTTATTTGGAGCGTTTTTGACAATTGAGTGATGGGGAGCACTATTTTCCATCATTATAAACCATAGGTATATAGATGTTGTATGGGTGTTAATGTGAGGATAATTTTGCCCCACAAGGATGGCTTTGTTTGGGGCCTTGGATGTCATTTCAGGAGAAACACCATTATCATCCTAGGGCCTACGAGTGGTTTTAGTGGGTTAGTAATAATACAGACTATGCACATGGTACAAAACCACCTCCCAGAGCCTCTAAGGTGAATGGTTGGCCTAGTGGTGCTCATCGCCAACATCAAGAGTTCTTATTGGTGGCTAGTGTCCTACTTACTAATGTCTACTAACCAATATTGGGACATTTTGATAGGTCGATGTACCAACAACTAATACATTGCATTATTGTTGGTTGACATTGAGGTGCCCTTGATACAGTTAGCCCGAAATTTGTCCTCGACTGGATGAACTATAGTCCCCAACCATGGAGTGAGAGTCCTTGAATCCTCTATCCCGATGAGCAAATGGATAATGTAGGATGATATGCTAATATCTAGGATAAGTTTGATATGGCATCTAGGTTAGTTGGGGCCCTTTGCACAATTAGGTGATGGGGAGCACTATCTGCCACCATTATAAACCATAGGTATAGAGATGTTGTATTGGTGTTAATGTGAGGATAATTTTGCCCCACAAGGATGGCTTTGTTTGGGGCCTTGGACATCATCTAAGGAAAAACACCATTATCATCCCAAGGCGTACGAGTTGTTTTGGTTGGTTTAGTAATAATACAGACTATGCACATGCTACGAAACCACCTCCCAGTGCCTCTAAGATGAATGGTTGGCCTAGCGGTGCTCATTGCCAACATCAAGGTTTCTTGTTGGTGGCTAGTGTCCTACTTACTAATGTCTACTACCCAATATTGTGAAATTTTCATAGGTCGATGTACCAACAACTAATACATTACATTAGTGTTGGTTGACCTTGAGCTTTCCTTGATAATGTTAGCCCAAAATTTGACCTAGACTTGATGGACTATAGTCCCCAACCATGGAGTGAGAGTCCTTGAGCCCTCTATCTTGATGAGCTAATGGATAATGTAGGATGATATGCCAATATCAAAGGCAAGTTTGACATGGCATCTAGGTTACTTGGGGATTTTTTCATAATTAGGTTATGGGGAGCACTATCTGCCATCATTATAAACCATAGGTATATAGATGTTGTATGGGTGCTAATATGTGGATAATTTTTGCCCACAAGGATGGATTTGTTTGGGGCCTTGGACGTCATCTAAGGAGAAACACCATTATCATCCTTGGGCGTACAAGTGGTTTTAGTGGGTTAGTAATAATACATACTATGCACATGTTACAAAACCACCTCCCAGTGCGTCTAAGGCGAATGGTTGGCCTAGTGGTGATCGTCGCCAACGTCAAGGTTTCCTGTTGGTAGCTAGTGTCCTACTTACTAATGTCTACTACCCAATATTGTGACATTTTTATAGGTTGATGTACTTACAACTAATACATTACATTAGTGTTGGTTGACCTTAAGGTGTCCTAGATACAGTTAGCCCAAAATTTGAACTAGACTTGACGGACTATAGTCCCCAACCATGGAGTGAGAATCCTTGAGCCCTCTATCTCTATGAGCTAAACGATAATGTAGGATGATATGCTAATATCGCAGACAAGTTTTACATGGAATCTAGGTTAGTTGGGGCATTTTGCACAATTAGGTGATGGGGAGCACTATTTTGCATCATTATCAACCATAGGTATATAGATGTTGTATGGATGTTAATGTGAGGATAATCTTGCCCCACAAGGATGGCTTTGTATGGGGCCTTGGACATCATCTAAAGAGAAGCACCATTATCATCTGAGGGCCTACGAGTGGTTTTAGTGGGTTAGTAATAATACAGACTATGCACATGTTACAAAACCACCTCCAAGTGCCTCTAAGGTGAATGGTTGGCCTAGTGGTGCTCATCGCCAACATCAAGGTTTCTTGTTGGTGGCTAGTGTCCTACTTACTAATGTCTACTACCCAATATTGTGACATTTTGATAGGTCGATGTACCAACAACTAATACATTGCATTAGTGTTGGTTGATGTTGAGGTGTCCTTGATACAATTAGCTTGAAATTTGACCTAGAATTGATGGACTATAGTCCCCAACCATGGAGTGAGATTCCTTGAACCCTCTATATCGATGAGCTAATTGATAATGTAGGATTATATACTAATATCGAGGACAAGTTTGACATGTCATCTAGGTTAGCTGGGGGTTTTTGCACAATTAGGTGATGGGGAGCGCTATTTGCCATCATTATAAACCATAGGTATATAGATGTTGCATGGGTGTTAATGTGAGGATAATTTTGCCCCACAAGGATGGCATTGTTTGGGGCCTTGGACATCATCTAAGGAGAAACACCATTATCATCCTAGGGCATACGAGTGGTTTTGGTTGGTTTAGTAATAATACAGACTATGCACATGGTACCAAACCACCTTCCAGTGCCTCTAAGGTGAATGGTTGGCCTTGTGGTGCTCATCGCCAACATCAAGGTTTCTTGTTGGTGGCTAGTGTCCTATTTACTAATGTCTACTACCCAATATTGTGACATTTTTATAGGTCGATGTACCAACAACTAATACATTGCATTAGTGTTGGTTGAACTTGAGGTGTCCTTGATACAGTTAGCTTGAAATTTGACCTAGACTTGATGGACTATAGTCCCCAACAATGGAGTGAGAGTCCTTGAGCCCTCTATCTCGATGAGCTAATGGATAATGTAGGATAATATGTTGATATTGAGGACATGTTTGAGATGGCACTTAGGTTAGTTGGGGCTTTTTGCATAATTAGGTGATGGGGAGCACTGTTTGCCATCATTATAAACCATAGGTATATAGATGTTGTATGGGTGTTAATGTGAGGATAATTTTTCCCCAGAAGGATGGCTTTGTTTGGGGCCTTGGACATCATCTAAGGAGAAAAACCATTATCATCCTAGGGCATACGAGTGGTTTTGGTTTCTTCAGCAATGATACAGACTATGCACATGGTACAAAACCACCTCCTAGTGCCTCTAAGGTGAATGGTTGGCCTAGTGGTGCTCATGGCCAACATCAAGGTTTCTTGTTGGTGGCTAGTGTCCTACTTACTAATGTCTACTACCCAATATTGTGACATTTCTATAGGTCGATGTACCAACAGCTAATACATTGCACTAGTGTTGGTTGACCTTGAGGTGTCCTTGATACAGTTAGCCCGAAATTTGACCTAGACTTGATTGACTATAGTCCCGAACCATAGAGTAAGAGTCCTTGAACCCTCCATCCCAATGAGATAATGGATAATGTATGATGATATGCTAATATCAAGGACAAGTTTGATATGGCATCTAGGTTAGCTGGGGCTTTTTGCACAATTAGGTGATGGGGAGCACTATTTTCCATCATTATAAACCATAGGTATATAGATGTTGTATGGGTGTTAATGTGAGGATAATTTTGCCCCACAAGGATGGCTTTGTTGGGGGCCTTGGACATCATCTAAGGAGAAACACCATTATCATCCTAAGGCCTATGAGTGGTTTTGGTTGGTTCAGTAATAAACCCATCACGACTTCCTAAGAATAGTAAATCCTCCTTACTACTGTTGCATGGTGATCCAGGAAACAAGATTTATGTTTTTATTGCTTTTTGTAGGGAAAGTTTTTCTCCACTCAAGGAGTTTTCCTCCTATCCACTTGTACAAATAATAGGCTTGATAACATAATAGGATTAGAAGAAAATCATAGGAAAACATGTGAATAGTATGAGAGGTTTAGATTCCAAGCATTTGTTGTAACTTTGTCATGTACAAAGTTACAAACAACATGTTTGTTAATCGAAGTGATATTTGATTTCAGCTCTTCCTTTAGCTTTCTTGTAAGGTTTTTAAGTTTCCTTGTGTTAAGGCCCATTGACCTAGGTGGTCAATATCCCTCTTGTATCATTTATGTTCACACATTTGTTTATGAGAAAAATTTTCTTACAACTTATCTTAACATTTGTTGATGATAGTTGTAGCACTATTACATTAGTTATATAGAATTTTTACTTTGAATTTAGTTCATTTCCATTACTATTTTTAATTTTTGGTTCATTATGTTTTATTCATTGTTACTTACACTCTACTCTATTTTGCAACTACAAAAAACACTTTTGGCATATTAACCCTACCACAAGTTGTTTTAATGAATTGGATATGTGCACTTTCCAATTTTCCAACATCTCATTAGCATCATTGCCATCCAATATGACATTTAGCATATTCACCTTCACATAGAATGTTTCTTGTAGAAAAATAAGGACACATGTAGCATTCTGCAACCCGACTTCTCAGCTTGCCCAAATTCACACGAAACACATGATAATCCGTGATTCAATGATTTGGGAAACTTTTGAACGGACAGATAATCAGTGATTCATGTACTTTGAGGAGAGGACGCACACATTATCTCCAATATGGTTGGGGAGTATCTTGTAGCATTAACACGTGAGGCACATCTGTCAACAACCGTTTCAGATGGCCAAGATAGTTTTATAAGCTCTGGATTTACTACCATTTTTTTTCTGTCGGGCTGATCTTCCATAGTTTTTGCCTAAAACAGGTATGTGTTTAGGCTTTCTACTTGTTTTATTAAAAAATAGAGCTTTGAATAAATTATTATCATATCCTATTGTCTATTCAGATTGTTGGGGCTACCTTTAGATTCTATCTTTTTGATTGTACAGACTTTAAACACATATCCAACCCATTTCCTTGTAAGCTTTACTAAGCATAGAATGATAATACGTTTCATTTTCTTGGATCAGTTTCCAGCTTAGTTATTTCCTCTGCTTTTGGGCATATGTAAAGTTAAGTTCATTTTAATGGAATTTGATTGCTTGTTTCTTTGTGTTAAGATATTTGCAAATTTCCTTACTGGCACTCTGAGATCAATGTAATTTCATCCATATGGCACCAATAGGATGCTCATCAAACTGAGTCAAACTTGGTCAACCCTTGACCCAATACAACTCCCAAAAACACTAATAACTGCTTGTTGCACTAGCTGTAACTGCTTTATGAGATATGACGTCAACATTCAATCCTCTTCCCTCACACAGTTACTAATCCATGACTTCGAGATGCAGCTCCACCATTGTCACACTTTCAAGTCAATAACTTTGCTGCTGGCTATGGCTTGTGGTCTAGCCTAGCATCATGTATGGCCTCTGATCTTCAGTCAACAAATAATATCAATGTAGTAGTATAAGTCGTACAAGGACTTGACTCAATCTGAGTGTACTGATTTGAACTTTGGTCTAGGACAAATTTCATTTATATAATACGACTGTAGGTTACCAACTTTATAAACAGTCCTTAGGAATAGTTTCAATCACAATGTTGTCATTGTCATGTTGCCACTAAAATACTATGTTGATCCTTCATGTCTCGATATGTTGTTAGGGCTTCTTCTCATTAGCGGATTGGGGTCTCTCATTGATGTGGCTTAGGACCTCATCATAACTGTGAAGCCTTCCTTTATAATGGTATATAGTTCCTCTAGCCAGCATAGTAGAGCCCTCCTTAACTGCTGGTTAGAACCTCTTTTGACAGCGTATAGCTCCTCCTCATAAGACAACTGTAGAGACTTCTCCCTCCAACGCAACTGGGCTTCAAAACTGCAGCTAAGACGTGCTAGGTCTCCTTACTTAAACAACACCTAAAACACATCCTTTAGACTGTGTGTTGAGTCTCTTTCTTATTATGGATTAGGGGTTCATTTAGGCTCCCTTTGATTGCGTCTTAGCTATGAATAGAAGACTACAACTAGGGCCCTTTTGGAGCTTCCTTTGATAGTGTATGGAAGCCTCCTTGCTGTGATGAAGAACCTTCTTTTGGGACAGCGAAGGAGCCTCTCTTCGCTGTGATTTAATCCCTGTGAGTGCACCTTTTCCAGGCCCCAAAATTGTCCCTCAGCATTGACATCATGTGGGTTTATTAGAGGTTTGTTGTCTACATTTCCTTTTAAAAATATAGTGCATGAATAATTGCCCACATGTTCATGGAGAAGAGAACATATTTGCATTTGATGTGGTCCAGAGAGAAATTTTTTATTTGGTCAAGCCTGTATTCTTCATCAATGATTTTCTTGACATCATTTACATTCTCAGCACTGTAGTTGAATATGTCATTGAGGGGTTCCTTACAGGTTTAATCAATCATCTGGGGCTATCCAACTTTGTTATTGTCAACAATAGAGCTATCTATAGGTGGAAATGGATTTGTATGACTTAAGCTTCAATAATTATGTTTATATCATACCCTTTGTTTGTCTACCAAGGAATATCCATCACATATGTCAATAACTTTGTCTTCCAAATGAGTATTCACAGTAAAAGGATGAGACCTCCCTATCCCATCTAGCTTGAGGAATAAATTCAGATCGTACGCATAAAAAGTAGCAAGACTATCGGATTCCATGATATAGTATCTTTTAGGATTGAACTATAAAATTAATTGTTTCTTTCACTCATATAATCATAATGATCACATTATTACTTTGTTGGCTTTGAAAAAGTATATTGACCTCAAACTCTAGGAAACCATGATTACTTCCCTTTATTTCTTACATGATTATGATCAACATCAAAGTGCAACATGGGGGTTACATTACTCCTACTCAAACTCACAATGAAATGTTGAGGTTACAAGTGTATTACCATGAAAGTCTACAACTCCCTTACTTTCAGTGTTTCTGAAAATAGGATTAGTTTATGGAACTGTATTTCTGTGACCTCAAAAGTGTATTCAAGATTTAAATTATCAAAAAGGAAAGCATGATCTTCATCATCCTTTTCATATGGTTGATCTTTTTGGGTAGAAACATGGTTTCTACTTGCCTAGAAGTGCATATGGATTGTACCAATGGTGGAAATATTCAAAAAATCTTCATTTCTTCTATTTATCACTTTGTCATGTAGGAAAACAGAGTACAGGAATATGGGTTAGTTTGACTCGTAACTGTAAAGTTGCGGAGTCTCAATTGTGATTATGTGATCTTGGAAGGTTTTGAGAGTATATAAACTCTTCTCAATGTATTCCCTTTCCTTGCAAGACTTGGAGAGGGGGATATAGAGTCTTCTTATTGGAATGCAGAGGTTGTTTGACTTTGTATAGTTGCTTATTATCTAATCATATGAAGAAAAAATAGAGTTACAAGAATACAAGTTTAAATGCTAGGCCTTCTTCTACTTATGTTTTCGAGAACACATATCACCTGATCGTTCTAAACAACAAAACACAATAGCCAAACTCATTCCTATACCTCTTTAATTTTTCTCCTTTCCAAATAGGCTGAATGATCCTAAATTCAGTGGCAAAGTACTAGCCCTCTCTTCATGCAATCTCAAAACAACTCTGAGGGCCAACCCACCTTCATTGGATGAATGGAAAGGTATTAGCACATCTATTTAGGGTGCATCTGTATGTGCATTTGTGGCTTCTTCATCACAAGCATACACCACAAAGATGTTTTGGTTTTGTGCTTGTGCTGAGGTGAGAAATGGTATTTTATGAACAATGCTGCTCAGTGTTCCTTGAACAGATTTTATATTGTTATAATCCTTGTGCAATTTAGTACTAGTTTGGAGAATTGATGGCTATTTCATATTTGTACAGGTTATGCTTGGAGGCTATTTTGCTTTCAAAAGAGTTGAATATCCATCTACAAATTTATTGTATCCATTTCCATTTGGAATCAATAAACCATTAAAACGTTTTTTCACCACCTTTGGAAGTAATAAATACCCTATTGATATTCATTTTTATCTCTAGTATATCACCATTATTTATGGAGGAACAGAAAAAGGGACTAATGTAGTATGGTTAGATGTGTGCCAGCATTTGCTTAAATATAATTTATCATTTATATTCCCAGAATGACAATCTGCAACTTGGTAAAACCCTGAAGTTGGACCAATGAACTAATTAGGCTGGTGAATTGGGGTCTCTGAATTATTTTTGTTGTCTTCGGAAGAAATTAGCAATCTATTTATTTCGATATTTATCTCTATTATATGAACATCGTATATAGAAAGACAGAAAAATAGGACCCGTCTAATATGTTTGTGGCAGTTTTCAGTTATAATTTAGTTTTTAGCATGGCACTACTGCTGTGTGCAATTCAATACTAGTTTGGAGAATTAATGGCTTGGACTTCCTTGATTGGATATCCTATGCCAATAGCAATTTGGCATGTTTTGTGATGATTAAGGCTAGATGTAAGAATTGTTAATTAACATTATTTCATGCTAAGAAAATCTTCCCACAATCGTATTTAGGGAGGGCTAACCAAATTCATTTGAGTAGTGAATTTCCTTTAAAGCAGTCAAGGTAGTGATTGTACCGTGATTCAGATAGTTGAAATACATTTATTTATCATAAGATGTGAATGGAAATGCCTCATAAATCACTGAAATACTACTAGTACTCATGCTATCATAAAGGTGAATCCAATTTACGTCATTGGCCGAGAAAATAATTGTTCTTCTGACAACTAAGTTGAGCCATCTTCACCCAAGCTTGTAGGGGCACAATCTATGGATTCCTATCATAGCTAATTCTAGGTGCCCATGCAGTAGTTGCATGAATAGTTAAAGAATTCCTCTTCCTCTTTGATCTGCTCCTTATTGACAGTCCATGAAACAACGATGTTGATCATTTAATTTCTGCAAGGTGGAAGAAACAAAATACCAAACCCAGGTAGTGGAATTACTTCCTTGCCATTCTCATTATTTTCTTGGAGACCTTTGAGAGATGACATGGTTCCTTTATTGAGACTACCGAATGAAGAAGAGGTAGACTCTTCTTGACATCATTAACAAAATGTGGTATCTATTTTCTAGACTGTAAGTTATCATAGACATTCTCCTGTCTCCCCTCTACCTCCTGGCCAAAAGGTTTTCTTACTTCTCATAAAGACATACACATATAACTAGATAGACAGATAGTTCGAACAAAAATTGCCTTCATGTATTTTGTAGAGTTTAAACCGAGTTTTCCCGTATCTAGCATTTAGTTTTTACTAGAGATGCATGAAGCATTATATAAACACAATGAAATGTTTTGGGAAGTCCATTCAAATGTGGAACATTACTATGGAAGCCAAGTTAAGCATTGATTTTAGACCTTGCATGAACATTTCATGGATTTTTGTAGTAGTGACATAAAAATAGACTAGGTCAGTTATATCATATATGTTAAAGATAGTTTAACTCAAAGAATGAAACTGCCATTTAAGCTGTAAACCTGACTAAATGGTCCAAACCTGAAACTATGACCCTTCCTTGCAAGTTGTATGTGCTACCAATTAATCATAGTTAAATGATTTTAGATTCAATACGAGAGTAATCTTATGGAGGAGCTATTGGGTTTGGAAAGTCACCACAAGACAAAGGCCAGTGGGTTAATCTCCTAAAACAAGGTGTTAAATAGTCTGCTAAGATGTACATTTTGCATCAGGATATCCCCTAGACTTATATATTCTTATGAGGAAGCAAAAACATGGAAAATGTTTGGTTAGGTAGGAATATAGCTTGTCAATTTGGTCTAGCTTGAGTGATTAAAAGAGAAGGTTGTTAGGCTCTCCACCATTTCATGGATTGATATAGAGATGATACAAAAAAGGTTCTCTCTTGAGAATATATGAAATACACCAATATTATCTATGCATTCATAAGAAACATCTGACAAACACGTTTTGCATCTAGACTTTAGTTTTTACTAGAGATGCATGAAGCATTATATAAACACAATGAAATGTTTTGGGAAGTCCATTCAAATGTGGAACATTACTATGGAAGCCAAGTTAAGCATTGATTTTAGACCTTGCATGCACATTTCATGGATTGTTGTAGTAGTGACATAAAAATAGACTAGGTCAATTATATCATATATGTCAAAGATAGTTTAACTCAGAATGAAACTGCCATTTAAGCTGTAAACCTTACTAAATGTGATGTAGGAGCATTCAGCCCAAGGGAAATCATTATAAATAATAGACATAGGGGGTTATGCATCTTCGGAATTAGTTTCCTAAGTTCCAAGTCAGTTTAATATTTAGGCTTTTAAGTGTGATTTAATTAGATATTCTCAAAATAAATAAATGAGAACATAGGAACTAGGGAGAGCTTTTAGGCATAAAAGGAATGGATGTGGA
>APFE031290754.1:143516-158131 GCA_000404065.3 Pinus taeda
TAAGGAGGCTTTTCTATTTTAAAACAGAGAAAAGATGGAATAAAGCCTCAAGAGGCTTTTTGTCATATGTATGCATTGCATGTAGAGCTTTAGAGCTTTTATTTGAGTGATTTTAGGATTTTGTTGAGAAGTTGAAGGGATTGAACTTAGATTAGATCATTCTAAGTTTTATAAATTATCAAGCTTCAGAGACATTGAAAAAGTGAGAGAGTGTGGGATTGAGAGTAGGCTTGAATAGCAAGGTTGTAAACCTTTAGCAATTGTAAAGGGCCACAGAATTGAAATATCTAGCCAGCAAAAGTTTGTAAGTTTTTGTTTTGTTTCAGTTTGTATGCATTGGTTGATTGAGAAATTGTATATTTGTTTCCTGAAGTTCATGGCACTGTTGAATTAAGGAAGAAATGATCGATGGGCTTGAAATCACATTTATTTTTTTGAAAACTTCCATACAAATCATTAAGGGTAAAATGGCGTTAAAATCTTTGTTTGCAAATTAATAGGGCGCTGTTCTAAGTGAAAATTTCTGTTGGAAGTCGATTTTAATGTGTGTAAGGGCGCATGTTGAAATGAAACAATGACAGCATTTTCAACATTGATGAAATTCGATTTCACATCCTTTGTACTGCTATAATGAGTAATAGTCGATATGTATAGAAGAAGGCGCAATACCAGATCTAAAATCAGAAGTAGATCCTCATTTCTGTTATGAATTGTGTTGAGCGCTAAAAACAGGATCGATTGCAATTATTTTAATGTTGTGAGTCAAGGATCGATTTCAGTTATTAATGGTGTGAACCGCTGGTATGAACAGTGTTAAAATAATGTAATGATCTGACATGCTATGTAGGATTTTTATACACCATGTAACAATCGATTGAAAGATTTTTCTGTGTGAATAAGATTGGAATGGAATTGTGTTAATTTGCAGATCTACGAAACTGAATTGATTGATTTATGGTGTAAAGGAGAATTGATTTCATATAGATTCTACGTTTGTGAGAAAAAGACATGGAAAAAATGTTGGAAGGGCATTTGGGAGGACTGGAAAGCAAATAATTGAAAGCGCAACTGATTTTTGGTGTTTGCAATAGTGACCCTGTTTAATTGAGGGACAGCATTTACAAGAGCGATTAACGGAAGTTCTGAATCGAATTGCAGTTGGAATCAGCAGTCGAATATCCAAGTCCGCGCCGGAAATGATCTGAGTCAGCGCTGAGATCTAAAATGCAGATATGGCAGTATCATTTTCTAAATTAAATGAACACATTGAATGGATGAGTCTGCAAGGTTTAGACAGAGTGCCACTGAATTCTTGAGAGGTATTTTGTGGCTTAAATCTGAATTTGTAATTGCCATTGCGGATAACTGTTTGAAGATATGTGTGAATGAAGTTGAATGAAATTGCCAGATTTAAGATGTCAATTGGGAGTATATGTTGAGATGCATTCTTATATGCAAGGAATATTGAAGATCCTAGTATTTGCAGGCCCTATCTGCATCAAGTGGTATCAGAGCTAGAATGCTCAGCTGAAGATATTTATTTATTTATTTTTTTTGAATGAGAACAGAAGGTTTTGTCAAGAACTGAAGTGTGTTTTTAATGTGTGATGAATTATGGAAAGGAAGATCAGATTTTAAATCTGATATGCAGCATACATAATTGCAAGTGAAGAAGATTGCAGAAGTAGAATACAAGATCATGCAAAGATCTTAAAGGTGAGATGATTTTTTGAGTCGAAATTTGTGATTGAAGTTTATGTTTGTAGAGAATATGATGGCAGTGAACCTAGCATTCAGCTGAAGGCTGAATAAGGAGGACAATTGCAGTGTCCTGAAGAAGAAAAGTGAGTTGAAGAGATAGCCTAAAGAGAGCAGAGGAGTGCTCAAGAGGTTCCAGAGGCAGTGAACCAGTACTTACTAAAACACTGAGTGAGGAGAGCTTAGTGAGGTAAGTGGAAGCAAGAGAGATTGTTGTTGCAGAGGCTAGTACAACTCATGGTGAGTGAGAAACTTATGAGGAAGCAGTCTGCCAGAGGGAGAGGGACTTTCAGAAGAAAAGGAAGTCAAGGTGGTAGAGGAAGATCTACAACACCTAAAGAAGGAGCTAGCCGTAGCTCAACCCAGCATGCACCCACAAGAGGTGATGCAAGAGGCAGAAGGAGTTTTTCTAGAGGAAGAAGAGGTTCAGAGAAATGCCACAAAGATGAGATGATTGCAGAAGTTCAAGAAAGAAAGATCACAGTAATAAAGGTACAATTGCAGGTACTGGAAGAATGGCTGCAAGAGCAGGAAAATCAGAAAGGAAAATGGCTCTTTCCACTGAAGGGAAAGAGAGTGATTTGGCGACAATTGCAGAAGAGGTTGAGGAAAATTGTGATTCCCTTGTTGAAAAAGGGACTTAAAGTTCTTGAGCCAGAGAGGGAATTTGAAGATTCCACACACAGATATGTTCAAAGGAAAATGTTGGAGGAAGCAGTCAGGACTAAAAAGTCTTGTGGTTTTAAAACTGATGAGTTGTGTGTGTTTGCAGGTGTAGAGGAGGTTTCCATTGGTGAAACATAGGAGAAGATCATTGATGATTTCTTGAGTTATTGGGCAAATCCAAATCAACTAGATAATGTAAAACTATGTATTTTTCTAGCTGACAATTGTGATGTGATTACAGGTTTTACTGAGGAGGATGTGCAATCTTGTGAAACTGTTACAGCACAAGAGGAAGTTCTTGTGGATGTTAAAGAAGAGAATCAGTGTGAAGCACAGATAAGCGAAGTAACAGCTAATACTGTTGAACATTTTGTGAAAACTGAAAGTTTATGTATGAATGCAGGTGATGATGATATGCTTCAGCAATGCTACAGAGAAATTGCATTGTTGGAATACTTGTTGGAGAATCCAGAGTACGACAGGGAGATTGCAGAAGAAAGAGTTCAGTGCAGTGAACAAGAGGGAAAATAAATCATGGAAACAGATGGTAGGAGAGGAAGACTAGTTGATAGTCTTAATAATTATTTAGAGAATTCTTTGGGCAGAGAGAATCAACATACTAATGTACTGATTCAGATGGAGAATTCAGAACAACATACTAAAATGCTGGCAGAGGGAAGTAAGGCACTGATGCCTTATATTTTTAATTCTAGCAATTGTTTTATGAGTACAGGTCTTATTAAAGATGTTGGGGAAAATCTGTTAGACAAAGAAAATGAACTGATGAGGCGAATGATGATGAAAGAATCCTGGAAGAGACTAGCAGCAGTAAAACAAAGGAGAAGCAGCAAAAGGAAGACAACAGAAGATTGTGAAATCACAGCCAGTAGAGCGATGCAACATAAAGTGTGGAAACTTGGAGAAAGGCAGCGAGCAATAGCACATGATGACTTGCAGAACAAAGTGTGGGATCCAGGAAAACCATGACCAGAAGACACATGATCAGGAGATCATGAATATTTTCTACCTTGGGAGTCTGATGTAGGAGCATTCAGCCCAAGGGAAATCATTGTAAATAATAGACATAGGGGGTTATGCATTTTGGGAATTGGTTTCCTAAGTTACAAGTCAGTTTAATATTTAGGCTTTTAAGTGTGATTTAATTAGATATTCTCAAAATAAATAAATGAGAACATAGGAACTAGGGAGAGATTTTAGGCATAAAAGGAATGGATGTGGATCATTAAGTGATAAGGAGGCTTTTCTATTTTAAAATAGAGAAAAGATGGAATAAAGCCTCAAGAGGCTTTTTGTCATATGTATGCATTGCATGTAGAGCTTTAGAGCTTTTATTTGAGTGATTTTAGGATTTTGTTGAGAAGTTGAAGGGATTGAACTTAGATTAGATCATTCTAAGTTTTATAAATTATCAAGCCTCATAGACATTGAAAAAGTGAGAGAGTGTCAGATTGAGAGTAGGCTTGAATAGCAAGGTTGTAAACCTTCAGCAATTGTAAAGGGCCATAGAATTGAAATATCTGGCCAGCAAAAGTTTGTAAGTTATTGTTTTGTTTCAGTTTGTATACATTGGTTGATTGAGAAATTGTATATTTGTTTCCTGAAGTTCATGGCATTGTTGAATTAAGGAAGAAATGATCGATGGGCTTGAAATCACATTTATTTGTTTGAAAACTGCCATACAAATCATTAAGGGTAAAACGGCGTTAAAATATCTGTTTGCAAATTAATAGGGCGCCGTTCTAAGTGAAAATTTCTGTTGGAAGTCAATTTTAATGTGTGTAAGGGCGCATGTTGAAATGAAACAATGACAACATTTGCAACATTGATGAAATTCGATTTCACATCCTTTGTACTGTTATAATGAGTAATAGTCGATATGTATAGAAGAAAGCGCAATACCAGATCTAAAATCAGAAGTAGATCCTCATTTCTGTTATGAATTGTGTTGAGCGCTAAAAACAGGATCAATTGCAATTATTTTAATGTTGTGATTCAAGGATCGATTTCCGTTATTAATGGTGTGAACCGCTGGTATGAACAGTGTTAAAATAATGTAATGATCTGACATGCTATGTAGGGTTTTTATACACCATGTAATAATTGATTGAAAGATTTTTCTGTGTGAAGAAGATTGGAATGGAACTGTGTTAATTTGTAGATCTACGAAACTGAATTGATTGATTTATGGTATAAAGGAGAATCAATTTCATACAGAGTCTACGTTTGTGAGAAAAAGATGTGGAGAAAATGTTGGAAGGGCGTTTGGGAGGACTGGAAAGAAAATAATTGAATGTGCAACTGATTTCTGGTGTTTGCAGCAGCGACCCTGTTTAATTAAGGGACATCATTTACAGGAGCGATTAACGGAAGTTTTGAATCGATTTACAGTTGGAATCAGCAGTCGAATAACCAAGTCCGCGCTGGAAATGATCTGAGTCAGCGCTGGGATCTAAAATGTAGATATGGCAGTATCATTTTCTAAATTAAATGAACACTTTGAATGGATGAGTCTGCAAGGCTTAGAAAGAGCGCCACTAAATTCTTGAGAGGTATGTTGTGGCTTAAATCTTAATTTGTAATTGCCATTGCGAATAACTGTTTGAAGATATGTGTGAACGAAGTTGAATGAAATTGCCAGATTTAAGATGTCAATTGGGATTATATGTTGAGATGCATTCTTATATGCAAGGAATATTGAAGATCCTGGTATTTGCAGGCCCTATCTGCATCAAAATGGTCCAAACCTGAAACTGTGACCCTTCCTTGCAAATTGTATGTGCTACCAATTAATCATAGTTAAATGGTTTTAGATTCAATACGAGTGTAATCTTATGGAGGAGCTATTGGGTTTGGAAAGTCACCACAGAACAAAGGCCAGTGGGTTAATCTCCTAAAACAAGATGTTAAATAGTCTGCTGAGATGTACATTTTGCATCAGGATATCCCCCAGACTTATATCTTTTTATGAGGAAGCAAAAACATGGAAAATGTTTAGTTATGTAGGAATATAGCTTATCAATTTGGTCTAGCTTGAGTGATTAAAAGAGAAGGTTGTTAGGATCTCCACCATTTCATGGATTGATATAGAGATGAGACAAAAGAGTTTCTCTCTTTAGAATATATGAAATACACCAATCTTATCTATGCATTCATAAGAAACATCTGACAAACACATTGGGCATCTAGCCTTTAGTTTTTACTAGAGATGCATGAAGCATTAGATAAACACAATGCAATCTTTTGGGAAGTCCATTCAAATATGGAACATTACTATGGAAGCCAAGTTAAGCATTGATTTTAGACCTTGCATGCACATTTCTTGGATTGTTGTAGTAGTGACATAAAAATAGACTAGGTCAGTTACATCATATATGTCAAAGATAGTTTAACTCAAAATGAAACTGCTATTTAAGCTGTAAACCTTACTAAATGGTCCAAACCTGAAACTGTCACCCTTGCAAATTGTATGTGCTACCAATTAATCATAGTTAAATGGTTTTAGATTCAGTACAAGAGTAATCTTATGGAGGAGTTATTGGGTTTGGAAAGTCACCATAGAACAAGGGCTAGTGGGCTAATCTCCTAAAAGAAGGTGTTAAAATAGTCTGCTGAGATGTACATTTTGCATCAGGATATCCCCTAGACTGATATCTTTTTATGAGGAAGCAAAAACATGGAAAATGTTTGGTTAGGTAGGAATACGGCTTGTCAATTTGGTCTAGCTTGAGTGGATAAAAGAGAAGGTTGTTAGGAAATCCACCATTTCATGGATTGATATAAAGATGAGACAATAGAGGCTCTCTCTTGAGACTTGACTAGGTCATTCATAACAGTTGTGGTGTTGGTGCCTTAACTTAGCCAGGGAATGCCAAAACTCTATTGATGAACAAAATTTATTACTGAATCTACCTCAGAGTATCCCATAGTCACTAAATATGACATGCATGGTTTTACCAAGGAGGCCCTAAACTTTTGAACAATGAAACTTTACATTTCTATGCTCAACCTACATGGGGAGAAATGAAACTTTTTTTAATAAGATGCTAGCAAAACTTGGACATTGCTATGTGGGATTATTGCTTGGTACCTACAGATTGCACAACGACCTCTGTTGGTTGAGCCAGCAGGAATTGATTGCTTCAGGTGGATCTTCCCGATACAAATGTTCCTTTCCTTGTAAGACCTTCATAGGGGTATATAGATTCTTGTCAATAGAATGCATATTTGTCTGTATAGTTGTTTATTACATAATCATCTAAAGGAAAACTAATTACATGAATATGGGTTAGGCTGCCTCATAACTTTATAGTTGCTGAGGCTCAATTATGATTACGTGATCTTGGAAGATTTTGAGAATATATAAACTCTTGATGTATTATGATTTCTTTGGCAATGTTCTCAAGGCAACTGTTCCAAAAATAACAAAAAAATATATTTTGTCATTAAACAATGATTGTTTTCCTTTAGAAATAGAGAGAGATTGTCTTTACAATACCTTCGTTTGTTTGTGGCATGTAAGGAGATCTTGAGAATATTCTAGAATAGGAAAACTAGTTGGTCAACTTGTGATAAAGGTGAGTAACTGCTTGGACACTAACTTTTGAGCCTGCCACATTCTTCTGAGAACATTGGATCTAGAAATCTTGAAGCCTTCAACTACATTGATTATGTCATAGAAGTTGGAATAACCAGAGATGTCATGGATGTGTAACTGTTAACATTATGAAGATGATAGCACGTGTGTCTTTCAAGGTACATTACCAATCATAGTGCAAACAACAAATTTTACCACTAATATAGTTCATCGATGTTAATTTAGGTATGTTCTATGCTTAGAGATATTTATTTCAATTTTCACAATTAGCTCAATATCTTTTCCAGGTTAGCAATCACATCAGCATTAAAGTAAACTGCAGATAGAACATAAACATAAATCGCAGAAGACAAGCCAAGACAAGAGGACACAAGATGTGGTGCTAGCCAGTGACAAAACCCTAATGTGGGGAAACCCTTGATCAATTCTTCTTATATGTTCTTCAATAGTTCAGCAGAGAGAGAGAGAGAGATAGTACATTTACAACAAAAGTCAACATTTTGACTTAGTGCATAGATCATCTCTAAGAATATGATACATGAGATCAGTTGAAGACATGTTTCTTCAACTGATTCTCCAAGGTGACTCCTTCACCTATTGTTGTGCCCATTTCATCATCATGATGCACCATGCTGCACCCATCATCTCAATGCTACATCTCATCATGCTTCATTAATCATGTTTGTACCCATCACTACATGACATTATGTGCCATTGCTACAACATGTTGCCATACTGACCTATGTGCTGGCTGAATCTTGCTTGCTTGTTGTCCCTAGCTTGCTTGTTGTTGCATGCTAGCTATCCCTTGCATGCTAGTTGTAACATTGTATGTTTGGTGTATTTGCTGCTAAGTACTATAGAACTGTCCCAATGTTAGTTAGTTGTCCCTAGCATGCTTCTCTCCTTTGGAGACAAATGCTCTAGCTGTTCCGATAGTTCCTAACAGTTCTAGCAGTTCCTGGCAGTTCCGACTATTCCCGGCAATTCCAACAATTTTGGTTGTTCCCAGCAGTCCCAGCAGTTTCAGCAATTCCGGTTTTTCCCAACAGTTCCTGACAGCTTCGGCAATTTTGGCCGTTCCTGGTAGTTCCGGCAATTCCAATTATTCCTGGTAGTTTTGACAATTTCAGCTATTCCCGGCAGTTCCGGCTATTCCTGACAATTCTGACATTTCCAGCTTTTCCCGGCAGTTCCGACTTCTTCCCTCTACATCAGCTTCCCGACTATTTTGGCAGTTCTAGGTGTTCCCGATAGTTCAGACTATTCACGACAGTTCCAGCAGTTCCGGTTATTCCCAACAGTTCCAGCTTTTCTTGCTATTCCCCGCAGTTCTAGTAATTCCAGCTATTCCTAGCAGTTCTGGAAATTCCTGGAAATTCCGGCTATTCCTGGTAGTTATGGGAGTTCCGGCAATTTGGGCTAGTCCCGAAAGTTCAGACTTTTCCAGCTTTTTCGGCTTTTCCCGGCAGTTTCGCTAGTTTCGGCTTATCCCGACAGTTTTGGCTTATGTCCTCTGCGTCAGCTACCTGGCTATTTCGGTTGTTCCTACTGTTCTCGATAGTTCCAACTATTCCCGACAGTTCCAATAGTTCTGACAATTCCAGCTATTCCTGACAGTTATGGCTTTTCCAGCTATTCTCGGCAGTTCCAGTAGTTCCCGGTAGTTCCGGCTTCTGCCCTCTGGATTAGGGCATCGTTATCGCTTAAGATTTCTCCTCCTACTAAAACCCAAAGACAAGTAGATAGGAAGAGATCCCAAGTGTGTTAAAATGACTTGAAGGCCACCTCTATTTATACTAAAACGTTGAGCACAAGTGGGGTTTATTTGGTTGCTAGCCGACCTGGACGAATTGTCCCATAACACAAATAAATTCATATCTCCACGAATACTTATCGGAATTGGATGATCTTTAGATCAATCCTACACCTCTCGATGAGAGGGATCCAAGAAAAATATTAGCTCTCGGCAGTTTCGGCAGTTCCCCACAGTTCCTACAGTCCCGACAATTCCCGATGTTCCCGACAGTTTCGGCAATTCCAACTGTTCCTAACAGTTCCGATAATTTTGGTTGTTCCCAGCAGTTCTAGAAATTCTGCCTTCTTCCCTCTGTATCAACTTTCCCACCTATTCTGACAGTTCCTAGCAGTTTCGGCAATTTCAGCTATTCCCAGCAGTTCTAGCAATTCCGACAGTTCTGGCTTTTCCTGACAGTTATGATAGTTCCGGATTTTGTCGTCTGTGTTAGATTCCTGACTATTCTGGTAGTTCCAACTTCCCGCTTCTCCCGACAGTTCCAACTATTCCCGACAGTTCCGACAGTTCTAGCTATTATTTGCAGTTTCGGCTTTTTCGCCAATTCTGGCAGTTCTTGACAATTCTGCCAATTTTGGTTGTTCCCTACAGTTCTAGCAGTTCCAGCAATTCCGGCTATTCTTGACAGTTCCAGATTTTTTAGCTTTTCTGGCTATTCCCAGCAATTCTAGCAGTTTAGTCAGTTCCGACTTTTCCCAACAGTTTCGGCAGTTCAGCCAGTTCCGACTTTTCCTGACAGTTTTGGCAGTTTTGGTAGTTCCGGCTTCTTCCCTCTGCGTCAACTTCCTGCCTGTTCCAATAATTCCGGCTATTCTCGATAGTTCTCACTATTCCCAACAGTTCCGGCAATTCCAGCTATTCTCGACAATTCTAGCTTTTTCGGCTATTCTTGGTAGTTTCGGCAATTCCCGACAGTTTTGTCTTCTACCCTCTGGATTACAACAATGTTATCCCTTAGGATCTCTCTTCCTACTAAAACCCAAAGACAAGTGGAGAGGAAGAGATCCCAAGTGTGTTAAAATGACTTTAAGGCCACCTCTATTTATACTAAAACGTTGAGCACAAGTGGGGTTTATTTGGTTGCTGGCTAACCTTGACGAATTGTCCCATAACACAAATAAATTCATATCTCCATGAATACTTATCGGAATCAGATGATCTTTAGATCAATCTTACACCTCTCAATGAGAGCGATCCAAGAAAAATATCAGCTTCCATTAATAATATGATCCACATGGGTACTGTGATGTGCAGTTTGATGGTAATTCTACTTGGGCGAAGCCCAGGAGACCAAAGTTCAAATCTCATTGAGTAGACTGACTTGCTGTGGTGTCGGCTTGAGGAGTAGATTCCCCACCTCTACCTTGGCGGCACGAGAGTCTTGTTCTTGCTAAAATCATAGGATCTTAGTATATCGACCTGCAGGTAGTTGGATGTACTCCTAGTGTTATAGAGGTAGTTACGAGGATTGATCCTGGGTCTCCCATAGATTAGGATTGGTAGTTACCTATTCACCCTGTAGTTAAAAAAAAAAAACGACCCACATGGAGTTTGGTCCTAGTTGCCAATTTTAACAATCGGGCATGGATATCAATCAGGCCTAGTTAGCCTTACTTTCTTGGTAAGGAGATAAGGCTCCATGATTCTCACCATGTTTTCCCCAAAGAAATTTATTCTAACAGGAAAAATTATTCATTACTTTCCCCTCTTACAAGCAAACACTCAACAAAAAAAGGATTTCACACCTCGGAGTTTTTCGTAGGATAAAAGGAAAGGTAAGTGGGTATCTTGCAGTAGTTGCATTGGTCTTATTAGCATTACGCCACTTTTCATATGGGTCTTCACAACAGAGAATCACCATTACACTTTGTTGATTTGTTTTAAAAATAAACATAACACGCAATAGATTTATTTTGGGATGCAATGGTGTTGTTGGTAGTATGATTGTATTTGTGCCACATGTAAAGCTAATATGCATTAAATTTCCTTCACCTTGTAATATTTTTATTGGAAATATGCTTGTGTTTGGGCTAGAAACTATGCTAGATTTCTTTTGCTTTGCAATATTGTTGTTATCAATTTGGTTGTTTATGATAAAAGGAAATCTAGCAAGTGTTAGATTTCCATCACCTTCACAATGTTATTGGAAATGTTGTGCTTGTGTTTGGGCTAGAAGTTGTGCTAGATTTCGTTTGCTATGCAATATTGTTGTTTTCAATTTGGTTGTTTATTATAGAAGGAAATCTAACACGTGTTAGATCTCCTTCACCTTGGTAATTTTCTTTTGTTTGTGTTAGAAGGAAATATAGCATGCACTAGATTTCTTCTGGCATGAAATGTTGTTATTGGTAGTATGCTTGTATTTAGGCTACATGTAAAGCTAGCATGCGTTAAATTTATTTTGCCTTGCGATGTTGTTATTGGAAATGTGATTGTGTTTGTGATAGAAGTTGTTGGATTTTGTTGGCTTTTGTTTGCCCTACAATGTTATTGTTGGCAATGCGCTTTTGTTTGTGCTAGAAGTAAATCAAGTGTATGCTAGATATCTTCTACACTGCAATGTGATTGTGTTTGTGCTACAATAAACTCTAGAATGTGTAAGATTTCTTTTACTTTGAAATGTTTTTGTGAGTAATATGCTTCTATTTACGTTATAAGAAAATTTAGCATGTGGTGGATTTCCTTCGCCTTAGAATATTGTTATTGGCAATGTGTTTGTGTTTGTGCTAGAGGGAAATCTAGCATGTGCTATATTTATTTGACCATGTAATGTTGCTTCTAGCAATATGCTTATGTTTGTAGTAGAAGGAATGATATTGATTGTTAGCTTTCATTTGAGGAAACAACGTTTCATTACATACAATGACTACCATACTATTTTAATTTTTGTATCTATATTACATTTTCGTAAGTTGTGTGGTTTTGGGAAAATATAAAGTCACACTTTACACAGTTCATCCTTTTAATTACAAGTTACGATCTAATTGTTGTTACAGAATTGATACAAGCTACAATGGAAAGTATAATTTTGGCAAAAGGGGACTATATTGATCTCCTTATTAATGATCAAATCATTGGGCTAGGAAGGGTTGAATCTGTAGAGTCTGGAACTTATTATGTTGGAGAAAGGGTTAATGCTGGTTATGTTTCAATTTCGATAATTGATGTCATTCAACCACATTTGATTGATGATGATGTTAATGAAGGGGACATACATCCATGGAAGATTGTGGATTTTAGACACCACATAGGTAAATAAAAATAGTGAAGCATGTGTTATATATTATTGATACTATAATAAATGTTTTTTTTGAGTTAATACTAACATTATTAACATTCGTTTATAGGTACAAATGTTTCTTCTACATTTTCTATTGGAGACAAGGTAAATCTTCTGCAGCATGGAGTGAAGGTGGGCGAGGGCTCCATATTCAATACAGAGCTTGGGCATAAAGTGCATGGAAAGATGGTAAAGAAAGGATGCGTAGTGGTTAAAATTGAAAAGGCGTTAAAACGTAATGCTCCTCTACCACATCCAACAGAATTTGAGCATACACTTGGGGGTGCATTAGAATCTTATGAAATTTGGCTAGAATTAGATTTGGAGCCTCACTGTCATGATCATGCCATAAATATTCCCCAAGATAGGGTTAAATTCATATGTGCAAAGGTTTCTCTTACACATGAATGCAAGGGAAAAAGCATGTGCATTGCCAAAGGAATGCTAGTTAGTGTCCGCGAGGATGACATTGTTGAGGGTGAAACACTAGGTGAAATGGATTTTAGTGGTTTTCTAGAAGAGATAGATGGAAATTGTGAGATATGCAGATTTGGGGATAAGTCTATACACTGTTTGGTTAGATGGCCAATAAATAATTTGGTCGAAAACAAAGGTGTGATATTAAGGGTCAAGGAAAACTTCAAGGAGCCACCCAAAGAAATGGTGATATGGGATGTTATAGAGGACACAAATCCCTTAAACCAATGGGATGGGTACCTTTGTAATGAAAAAGATAGAAAATCAATTGATATGCATGCAACAAGGCCATATAAAAGGATTAAACGAGTTATGGCTGCAAAAAAAAATTGCAAAATGTCAAACAAAAATAGATGAAGAGAAAGAAATTTGACTTTTGGCAGCAGATGTCTGTTGTAGAAAAGATTGTCTTCAACATGTGGATAGGAAGGCCATTGCAGGTGCTAGAATGGGTATGAGAAAAAAAAATACAAATGGTATTAGAGAATTTGTCTTGAATTCACTCATGTCAAACACAGTCATGTCAAAGCACCATGGCCATGCCACCTATTGCTAGAAATGTAAAGGACATGAGATTTAATGGGAATATTATTTGTAAGAAAGCATGGTATAAGATACATAAAATTCCTCAAAGCACATTCTATAACTATGAGTGTTATTTCCAACATGGAAAGATCAAAGCTATTCATGGTAACACCAACACATGCAAAGCACGAGCTCACACAGTGGCAGCCATAGAAATATTGCACAAAATTGTAATGGATAATTCAGATTTTTCACCAAACCAAACATGTCAAGTTGAAGAAGATCGAACATCTTCTCCTTTAAGACTGCTTTCTTCGACTTACACACAAAATTCTTTGTTAAAAGAGATCAATGAGGCTCTTGAAAAGCTCAATCACCCATCAATATCACAGCCAACAGTGAGCAAGATCTGGAATACTAAGTTCTGAGATGTGGCATTTTCAAAGAACACCAACTTTAGCAAATGCAGTGAATGTATTGTGTTGAAAGCACAAATGAAGTCAACAACTACAAAAGAGTTGGAAAAAAAGGCACGAGGTAGGTTGACGAAACATAACAAGATTGTTATGTGTGGAAGATATTGCTACTATGCCCATAGAATTATGTCAGAGCGGTTTCCAAAGGAGTATTTGAGCATCGTCCATGATAAAATGGACAAAACAAAGACTTCAATCCCAAGGCTATGTGTCATATCAAAATCTATTGTAGGAACAAATTTAGGTTTGTCATTGACAGGTATGCTTACACATGGGCATAAGGTGGGAGGTTTTGGTCATTTCTCCTAATCCAGACTCAAACAGGAATGCAACAAATTACAGAGATAACCATATACACAAAGATGCAGCGGAAATAATACTTCATTTCATTAATGGAAAATACTGAAATATGCTTACAACCAGAAATGGAAATAAACCAGCTAGGGCGATGGTAGCTTGTCTCTGAGAAGAGATGTTTGGCTACATGCCTCTGAACTGTCTTACAATGAGGCTCGAAGGCCTATTTATTGTTGAGAAACAATGGAAAACCCTTCACATTCGAAAACCTGACCCTAGAAGATGAAACGCCAAATTGTGGGCCCCGTTTTTGGGTAAGTTGGTACATCAACTTCCCTGGGTCGCGAATTGGTCGTATTATCTCCATTTGATGCGCATGATAGCCCGTTGGAAAGATCTCTCCGAGGACTACGACAGAAAAGACAAGTTTTAGACAGAAAAATCACTAGCAGATTTGCCAAAAAACGTCATTTACGGCCTCAAAACGGCTCCGAAAGTTTAGGACCCGAAAAACAGCTAAAAATAGTAAACTTGCTATAATTAAGGAAACTGCAAAAAACTGAAAGAAGCACTAGAGGGGATCCAAGTGGAATTAGCGGCTGGCCACCAATATCCACCTGGATCATTCCTCCCCCCTTAGGAAGCAATGGTCCCCATTGCGTTGAGTTCCTCCATGAGATGAGGGAACTTCTGCTGCACTTGGTC
>APFE031290754.1:166757-178275 GCA_000404065.3 Pinus taeda
CATAAAATAACCTTAACAAACTTATCCTTTTAATATAAACCATAAAAATATTAAAATAGATAATGTAAGGAATCCAAGATTAATATGTGAAATATTTTCTTTTTCAAGTTTATATAAATTTGTTTTATAAAGTTTATCATGATAATTTTTACACAAAAAATGGTGAATATCTACATAAAAATTAGTGAACTAAGTGACTTTCTAATTCATCATTTTGAAAAAAATTAATCTAGTTAAAGTTCTGAATAATGGTATATATTGGACACATTACTAAAAATTTCATTTGTCATTAAATAACTTTATACTTAATATATATCTTTCATATTAATCTATTATTCATAAAGCGGGCCTCAATCAACTTTTTTATTAACATAAACGTACAAATAATAAATAAAAATAAATTATGCTACTACTCATATCCAACATTTAATTTGATCCTAAATTTATTTTTACTTCAACTCTAAAATGGTGCAAACTTCCCACAATAGTATGTAATTATGATGGTGATAATGATGATTATCATCCACTAAGACCAACTATGGTAAATAAGCAGATAAAAAGATATTATTAAAAGTTATTTTGAATTTTATTGTTATGCTCAAAAAGCATTAAAATAAGTGTTTCAAGATCATCATAATTTTGTTTAGTTAAACAATCAAGAAGGTTGGTAGCGTCACAAATATTTTGAAATTTAATTCCAATACGAGTATAAACTGGATGATCTATGAGAGTGTTTTAATCTTCAACCATAATATAACTAGTGTTGCAAAGCTGATAGACTTTTAAATTGTGCCAACACTGCCTTAGTAATAATCATGACTTAACACATACATGATATTTACTATATCATATTATAAGTAAATGGGTTAATAATAGTAACATATGCATCATTATTTTCATAAAATAACCTTAACAAACTTATCTTTTACTATAAACCATAAAAACATTAAAATAGATACTGTAAGGAATCCAAGATTAAAATGTGAAAGATTTGCTTTAGCAAGTTTATATAAATTTGTTTTATAAAGTTTATCGTAATAATTTTAACACAAAAATGGTGAATATCTACATTAAAATTAGTGAACTAAGTGACTTTCTAATTCCTCATTTTGAAAAAACTTAATCTAGTTAATGTTCTAAATTCTAGATCCACTCAATACTTCCATATTTAATGAAATATGTGTTCAATGTCAGAATGTGACCCAACATCTAAAGGGGGAGTACAAGATGACAAAGGTTTAATACTCGAAAAATTCCAAGCTCAACACCTTGGTCCTAAAGCAACTACAACAATTCAAAAAAAGGCTCCTCAAACAATCTTTCAGACAGAGGAGAGGAAGAGGAACTAGGCAAACCAGTTGGTTCAGCCACAATGATTTTGTCTCAAATAACCAGAAAAGAGAATGATTCCAAGGGCTTTAAATTGTATTTAAAAGTATACTCATGAGGTGGTCTAAAAAATACTAACAATAATGTTATAATATCATTGGCAACAATTTTTTAAGACGCAAAAGAAAACCGGTGGTCTTTCATGTTTTAAGAGTTGAGAAAGAACCAAAGGTGACTCTATCACTTTAGGTTTGAAACGAGCTCGAAAGGACAAGCGATCGGGTAATATTTTATATTTAGGGAGTCAAAAAGATCAAAATGACTACTCAGGATGATCTAAGCAAAAAGGATTACCAGGTAACCATGAACTGCAGAATACCTCCCGGCAAACCAAGAACTGTGGGTAGGAAATCACGCCGAATGTTGTGTTCATTGTATCACGTTTACAAGGTGACATACTCGGCTTCCTATGGATAAAGGATTTTAACCTACTATTGTTTCCCTTTATATACTTGATGGTACGGGGAGCACAAGTCCGTACTAGCGATGTCTAGTGCCAAAGCAAATGACAACTACTAGGTTTTAAGACATTGGAACATGTCTCTAGCCTAGACCTTCTAAAATGTGATTGTTAGATTTTAAATGTGCCTTAGGTTAATTGAGTACATTTTAGAGTTGATCTTGAAATTATGTCTTGGTTTTCAGGCCTTATCGATGTGACTTGAAAAACACCTATATGCAGCTAAATGAAACAAGACCCTTTTAATTTGATGAATTGTCTACACTAATAAGAGTAGAAAACACACTCAAATGCAACAAAACAAGTAATTGAAAGAAAAATGAATTTTTCAATATTTTTCTTTTGAAAACACACTGATGAAAAAAACTCTCTCCAATTCATAACTTTCCTATTAAATGAACTTGAAGTAGTCCTTTCACTAGTAAACAGAATTCATTTCTTTTCCAATGCAAGTGACGGTGAAACTCTAGCCTTCAATGATGCTAATTAACGTAACATATTGATTAAGCAAATTAGAATTATGTATTTTCAATGAAATGACAAAATGGATCCTTCACAAACACTTCAATGAACCATTTCCAATACAATCAATCACAAGAAAACATAAAGTAAAAAAGAGAATTCCTTTCAAACTAATTAAGTAAAGACTAAACCAAAAACAAGATGGGAAATGTGATCTATGTCTGAAAAGAGGCCCTCAAACAATAAACAAAACTTTTCAAACTTGTTAAATGGAAATCAAAGCAATAGAAGGACTAATCAAGTGAAATGCAAGGAGCAAATTTGACTATCGAATTGACTTGCTGAGCACACAAACAAGTGAATGGATGGCAACCTAGATGCCCTAGGGTTAAAAACCATCCAAGAACTCAAGAAACCAAGTCAAGAAAATGCAAATCCACCAAGCTTATAAACCTAGCTAAAAGATCTTTCCATCCAGGGAGAACACAATCAAAACAAGTTGAAAGACAGAAATTAGAAGGGCAAGACACATTGGCTATGATATAAGGTAAACCCTGATCTTCACCTACAAGAATCAATGCAACTGCCTAACTGACAACAAGCACCAAAAGGGGGTCGGTGTGACTTTCTTTGAGAAACTCGTGCTAATCAACGTGAATGTCAGAAAAATAAATGTGCTAACTGAGAATTCAAGGAAAAAAATAAAAAAATTCAAGGGCTAAGACCAGACTTGCCACTGTAAATTTCAAGCTCAGAACGGAAAACCAAGCAAAGTAGATAACACTAAAGGAAAGTGGTGATACTAGAAAATTTCACACAAAACCATAAAATGACAATCAATCAAACAAAAGGATTGGCTCCCCAGTATGGTCGCCAATTTGTGGTGCAGGTAAATTCACAGTGCAGACACAAACAATTCCTCTAGCCAGAGAGAGCGGGTCAAACCATAAACAAAAAATCTATGGAAAATCTCCTTAAGCTATAATCAATTCAGAGGGCATACCTCTTAGAACCCTATTATGCTTGGTGATGAACATGCTTCCTCACTCTAGCTATCTTCCGCTTCCTTCTTTTGAATGCCTAAAACAAGTAAACAACAACAAAAACAAATGTGATAGCATACAATATTGTATTCAACCTACTTAATAGGTCAAGGAGCATTAAACCATAAAGATGTAAAATGAAACTTCATGTAGGAAATCAATCAATAGTTTCATTTATATAAATTAGAAAGAGGTTACAACTGGTGACTTGACATTGCTGGTCTCCTCCGACATATTTGGGTACCCACACTTCCGCTATCACTTCATGGATAGCCCTAACAATGGAAGTTTTAATGCCTCTCTCCCTCTAGTTTCAAACCAAACCAAAATACACTATTCTCCCTAAACACATACACTATAAAGCTACAAGCTATAGATGACTTGATGGTCATTCAAACTCGCTCCAAAATTCCAACTAGCTTTTTCTTGGGAAAAAGAGAGGTTTATATAGCTTGGATGGATGGGAGATGGTTCCTCTCATCATGGGAGAAGGTCTTATCTTTTGAGATTTTTCCATCCTAATAGGGGAAAGGAACCCAAACTGACTTCCTCGGTTCCATCTAGCCTAACCATCTACCAGACTTCCGTTACGAAGCTTCCAGACATGGAAGCTTCAACTCCTTATTTAAAAAACATTCCGAAAGAGGATCAACATGACTAGAAAAGGGCTCAGTCATTCCGTCCAGCACTAGAGCTAGTTTTAATATTTGCAAATCGGTGTGAGGACAAAACTGGTCAGTAGCGCTAGTTTCGTAAACTGCGATAAAAGGAACATTCTTGGGAAATGATGCAAAGGGGATATATTTTGCTCATGAAGAGAGATATATTGGGAGTTTCTTCATGATGGGAAAACATGTCGGGTTCATTGTAGATGTCCTCCAGGATCCTGGATGAGGATTACAGGGAAACTGATAAAATGTTGTGTAACACTCTCCACATACCTTTATTTTGGTAAAAGGATGGTTGGTTTGTGCGTTTAGGACAATAGAATGAGCCAAAACTATGTTGCACCAACACTGGGAGTAGGGATCTCAATCTCTGTTATGACACTCTAAGAATGACCCTATGTTTCATTTATACATATATCTATTTGGTTGGTGAGCCAAGTTGAGTTGGCAAAGCTAGAGCTTGTAGAGGAAATTGGTTGATAGAATTTCCCAATGTGAGGCTTGAGGGGTGCCTGGAAGACTCCTAAGGGTAGCTAGAACTCCATGAAAGTACAATACTTTGATACTTCCTTGCTATTGTATGTTAGAAACCTAAGGAAAGCAGAGGTAAAACATGATGGAGTATAAGACTAGAGAAGGGGATGCACTAATTTGGGTTGTGAAGGTTGGGGGATGTGGGTTTGTAGTTTGGGAGGATTCTATAGTTGGTACCTAGCCTAGTACTTGCTTGGAATTATCCACATGATCACAATTGGATCTATGTGAACCTTTACCCATGTGGAGTTATGGCCCTATCTTAGGGGTGTCCCATTGCTAAGAGATTTGAAACATGGTGGTCTATGGCTAGGTGGAACATCTCAGGTATATAGCTAGTTTGTGAATTACATATCATAAAAAAAGGATTTATACTTCATATGTCTTGCAAGTTGTGTTACTTTGAAGGGTAGATGTTGTAATTTATATAGCTAGTTTGTGAATTACATATCGTAAAAGATCAATTTATACTTCATATGTCTTGCATGTTGTGTTACTTTGAAGTGTAAATGTTGTAATTTATGTATTTATATATTTATGCATGATTATATTATTATTTTTTTACATCAAATATCATGTAATAACATTATACATACCAAATCCAATTAGGTATGGATTTGGTATGGTAGCCATAATGTTAAACATAATTGGTATCTAAAGAATTGTATGCTATAATGTGAAATGAATGGTACACATGCATAATTAATATATGTAACCAATGGATAGCGTTCCTGCATATGAAATTAATAGACAATAGAATAGATAACATCGTGAGGTAAAACTGAACTTAGTGAAAGAGTCAAAGTTGCTTGGTGAAGTGGTGATGCTTTTAGGCACATGGTTTTGGTTTCCCTTGGATTTTTGCTTATGTATTGCATGTAATGAAGCCTTTAACAAGCTTGGGAATACTTCATTTTTATGTGACAAGGATATGAGTAGTGAAGGATCACTTGGTTGACTTGGTCGGGTTTGGAAAAGAGACAATAATTGAACATTTTGTTAGCTGGTTTTTCCTAGGCTTGTGATTTTCCAAGATAAACATTGTGGTTATCTACCTTTTTGTTGCTTGTAATTTTGTATCTCTCAGTTAATTTCTATGGGTAATTTTAAGATGGTATCAAAGATATAGAATAAGATGGAATCTCCAAGGAGAGTGGCTTAATGCAGGGAGCCAAGAATAATTTGTTGGGCATGACAGTAATCATTGAAAATTATTATGTTGTTGAGAAATTCCATATAGAGGAGATGCATCTACACAATAAATTCTTGGGGATTAATGATTCCTAAACCTATCAGTAGAACAATTGTGTGAATTTGTGGTAATAGTGGTCGATAAAATATTTTTTAAGATGTTGCAAAGTGGATGTTCTTCCCTCCCTAGTGGATGATGCCATGATCATTGATTGAGCAAGTGGCACCAAAGGAACCATATAACCAAGTAATTTATGCCAAATATGCATGCAAAGTGTTTGGCGGAATGCTTCAATGAGATGATTTATCATGGATTCACAAAATATGTCTATACATGGGTGAGGAGAGAATTAGATGTTCCAAATCAAGAGGATGACAACATAATGTGAGGATAGCAACAATAAAAATAAAAACATTATAATCGAGTATTTTTTTTAATTTCATGTAAATTAACATATGATTGTGAGACATGGTAAGGCATGCGTACCCCTAGGAAATTACCAGTAAATTTTGGAGTTAGACATCGGTGATAGAGTGCATACTAAATTACCAAATACCTTAGATATATGATTTAATGGGTGTAGGGCCTGGTGGTGAGTTGCTAGCTCACTTGGCTGGTTTGGTCAAATATGGTCAAGGGCAGCCCAAAGTCAAGTTTTAAGGGGGGATTGGTAGGTAAAACTTGACTGAATCAAATATTCAAAGTTTCTCGATGAAACAATGTTAGTTTTGGGCACATGGTTTTGGTTTCCCATGGAATTGTGCTCATGGATTGCATGTAATGAAACATTTAAAAGTTTTGTAAATACTTCATTGTAATGTGCTAGGGATTTAAACAGTGAATGCTCACTTGGCCAACATAGCTACGTTTGGCCAAGAGACACTAATAAAATATTTTGTCATCTTATTTTTCTCTACATTGGGATTTCGAATATAAATAGGTATAGGTGGCAGTATAGGTAGAGGTGGAGATACGGATACATGTAGTGGTACAGGTACAGGTTGTAGTACAAGTACAGGTGCAGGTGCAGAGGGTATGGATTACTATCTTACAACGGATGGATTGTTAATATTCAGAGATAGGATATATGCACCAGATAGCAGTGAGCTCAGGAACATGATCTTGAGGGAGTTTCATGTGAAACTGTATTCAGGTCACCCAGGGTATCAAAAGACACTGACAGTAGTGAAGAAACTTTATGATTGTGTGAACCTGAAGAGGGATGTAGTAGAGTTTATAGCTAGGTTTTTTTATTGTCATCGAGTGAAGGTAGAGTGTAAACATCCAGGTTGATTGCTACAATTGATCGCGATTCTAGATTGCAGATGGGAGGTGATTTCCATGGATTTCATTACAGGGTTGTCGAAGAAAGTGAAACGACATGATTCTGTCATGGTCATTATGGATAGGTCAACAAAGGTTGCACACTTCATTATACTAAAGTCTACATTCTTAGCTAGCAATGAGTCACATGTATTCATTAGAGATATGGTTAGACTACATAGTGTTCCAAAGAAGATTGTGTCAGATAGGGATGTGAAGTTGACTTCCAAGTTTTGGAAGGGGTTGTTTTAAAGTTTGGGCACTGAGTTGGCCTTCAATACATCTTATCATCTGCAGACAGATGAACATATAGAGATGGTCAATAGGATATTGGAGGACATGTTGAGGATGTATGTGATGCATCAACAGTGGAAGTGGGAAAAGTATCTTCCTTTGGTAGAGTTTACATACAAAAATGATTATCAGGAGTCATTGATGATGAGTCCTTTTGAGGCATTGTATGGGTGGAGTTGTAACATCCCATTAGTTGGAGTGATCCAATTACTAGGGTGTTGATCGGACCGAAGACGTTGGCAGACATGGAACAAGAAAGAGAAAACTCTAAAGGCATCACAAGATATTCATAAGAGTTATTCAGATCAAAATATGTTGTTCAGGGAGTTCCAGGTTGGGCAACAGGTGTACTTACGCATCAAAATGAAGAAGAGATCCTTACAGATTGGATCATGTGCCAAGCTGGGACCATGATGTTGTGGACCCTTCAGTATCATTGAAAGGATTGGGCCAATAGCCTATCGACTTGCACTGCCTCCGATAGTGAAATTTTGTGATGTTTTCCATGTATCTTTGCTTAAGAAGTATGTTAAGGATTATGATAATGTGATTGACTGTTCTGTATTACAGGTGGAACTAGATGGAGAATTCTAGTTGGAGCCTTAGTGTATATTGTAGAAAAAGGTGCTCATGCTACGGAAGCAAGCAATCAAGCAAGTTAAAGTTCAATGGAAAAAATTTGGGCCCGATGAAGCTACATGGGATATGGCGGATCAGATACAGGCTATGTATCCTTCCTTGTTTGTCAGTTGAGGCAAAGTAGCTTCAATATGGTGGTTTTTTATAGGCTTTATGGTGGTTTGGTAAATGCTTTATGGTGGTTTGGTATATGCTTTGATATGGTGTTTTGATATATGATTTGAGATAATGTTTTGATATATGCTTAGATATGTTGTTTACTATATGTTTTGATATACGTTTGGTATATGACTTGGTATATGACTTAATATATGTTTTGGCATATATTTTGATGATGTTGCTATATGTACATGTATATGGATGTAAATACTGCCATGAGCTATGTTATAAAGCTCCTCTATGTGGTATGGGTATCATGTCATTATGATTATGTTGTCATGTTACTATGCTATCATGTCGTTATGTTAACATGATGTTATGATGTCATGTGGGTTGGCACTTAGCAAGATGATCATTGAAAATAGTGTAATGAGTTTTGTTATAAAGCTCCACTATGCGATATGTTGTCATATTGTCACAATGTTTTTCTTTTGAGTAGTTCTTTCATTGTAAATACTGCATCGAGATATGTTATCAAGCTCCATGAGCAGTATGTCTTATTTCAGTAGATTTCTTAGGTATATGCATGATTCAACACCAAGGATGGTGTCCTCCAAGGGGGAGGGTTCTGTAACAGCCTTGGTGAAACTTTCATGTAATAAAAGTTAAAAAAGATAACTACAGTTGATGGGACACTTATTCCAAGATGAATGTTGGGAAGGAAATGATAGGGGGTGTTCATTTGGGTCTTTATGGTTAAGGAAATTGTCAAAGGAAATTGCTAAAGTTTTGGAATGGAAAAATGGAATTTTTGGCACAATTATTTATGAAAATAAGGGAAATTAGGAGGAAAAGGGGGTGAAAGATCATAGGTTGCATGTGAGGAGGAAATTGAAGGAAAATAATGGAAAAATGAAGAAAATAGAGGTCTCATTCATAAAAAGGCTTCTGAGGATTAGTTAGTAACCTTTTGTCGATTCGGTGTTGGAGCTCTCTCATTATTCTCTCTCTCTCTCTCACTCTTGGACACTTAGAGTTTTCTTGGGTAATTTTGGCATTGTAACAAGGTAGGTAAATAAGGCAAGAGGAAGCAATGATTAAGCAAGGAAAGGTAGGATCAAGAAGATACATCAGGCTTCATTGCAAGTATCGACTTGCATGTATATTTCCCTTGCTAGATTTTGCATTCATAGCATTGCATGTGGTTTTTTTCTATCATGGCATGTGTTTTGCCAGGTGTAATAGTGTTTTTCGACCTAGCCTTGTCATTTCTGAATAGCTATGGTGTGATGGGTTTTTCATGTTTTTGTTGATTTGGATTATTAGAATGGATTCAAAGATGAGTGGGGTGGATGTCAAAATGATAGAGAACATGGCCTAGTGGTCCCTAAACCAGAATATGGATCATGATAAATCCATTGGCCTAGTGATCCTTGAGCCAGACTGTGGGTTGTGATAAAGCTAGGATTGTGTTGCCTATAAATCCTTATCAGTGAATGAAAGGATATATGGTAAAGCCTAGACATGGTTTTCTCTTCGTTGGGCCTAGTAATCTCGGGCCTGGGATATGCGGTAAATCCTAGAGAGTGTGTCTTGGTTTAGGGTAAAGTAATCCAGGTTTGGATTGCGGTAAATCCTAAGAGACTAGGAGACAAGAAAATTCCTCACAAAGTAGGTGGAGAAATCAAGTGGCATCCATGCTTATTTGGCCTAGTGATTGGCCATAGATCACAATAAAGCCTAGTATCTTGTGTTCATTGTGTTGGCCTAGTGATTCGAGATGGATTACAGTAAAGCCTGGTTTCTATTGATGAGGGTGAGGTGGTTTAGCCTCGGTATGCCCTGGTTGGTTTTTTTGGTTTGAGTCCCACATTCATGCTTGAATATGGCACGAGGACAAATGGTTGAAGAGAGATTTGGCTCAACCATTCTATGGTTAGGTGGAACATGGTGGTCCCATCTCTGGTTGGTTTATTGCATTCATTAATGAGAAATTCATTCCCTTGATTTTCATGTGTAAATGTACTGATGTATATGTGGATTTGATGGCTGATATGTTTATGGTAGTTATGTTCCTATTATGCTAGTTATATGTATATTTTATGAAAATAGTTATGTATGGCTCTCAGCATGTTTTTACTTGTACATGAATGGATAATGTGTCTATGACCTAATAGATGATAATGCAGAAAATGACATGAGGGAACAATGGTTCATAAAGATTTTGAGATAAGTATGATATCTCTACACTTAATTCTATTATTTATACCTGTAGGTTACATGTTCATGATATATTTGACAAAATTCTTGTCATGGCTAGTAGGGGTCTGGTTAAGGTCTTATTCAACTTATTTCTTTTGAATCATTATCTACTTGTAATTTTACTAATTCTAAGCTATGACTCCATTATGGGAAGTCGCCTAGGCTCTGGGCCTGAAAAAGTGGCTTAAGTCTCAAGGCCGCTAGTACAGAACTAGAAATTTTGGTCTCTAGTCACTAGCAGGCAAACCTATGAGAGAAAATTTGGGTCTATGGTCACTCCTTTTCCCATAGAATGAGAGCGACTATGGCCTAAGATGTCCAAAACATCAGTGGGACCTAGGGACAGGCTATCTGAGTGGTTGACATGTCTCCTGGGGATTTTGAAGTTGATATTAGATGAGTGTGTGTGATGTTTTCGTCAATTCCATTTCCTTAAGGTCGCATACAAATATGAAATTGATCATAGTAGCCTCTCGTATCATGTTTACCCCAGTTGGCATGGTTACTTGGGTGGATGTGGGAGGAGGATGTTACAAATTATTTATGGCTAGATCAATATTTGTGCAAAAAGAGAAGTTGTGGGAGTCTAGAAAATATAGGATGCCTCCTGCTTCGCCATGAGAAGGGATGACCTGAGTAGCTCCATCAAGGAAATCTTAGGGAAAATATGTATGCTTAACCACCAAAGTAGGACGGGGTGTGTACCAGTCAAGGAGGAGCGCAGGAAATAAGAAATAGTATCTAGACTTTGATATGATACTTTTGAGTGATATGGAATTTTGTTTCCAAAGGTAGAATTGTTCTGTTCCAACTAGATTCCCCAACTAACACATAGAGGGAGCCCTTTTATGTAATCACGAAACTGTTGTGAAAACCATGGTTGTAAGAAAAGGTTTATATTACATAGTTCCCAAGATAAAGCTTGAGGGATGAAACTTTAATATCCAATCAGGCCCTCTTTGTGAATGACATTTTATGAACAAGTGATCAATGGATTCAACATCTTGTCCATAAAGGGAGAAAATATTGGGGCTCTGAAAGGACCTTCATTGAAGTATATCCCAGGAGTGAACTCAATACTTTAGCATGAGTGACATTAATAATTTTGATTTTGGTGGATAACTTAGTTTCTAGATTCCCCCCCCCCCCCAAA